>NHOR01000231.1:0-10460 GCA_002287245.1 Trypanosoma congolense
CGGACCCTGCGCAGCTGTTTTTTTTTATTTTTATATAGGGGTATTTAACCGTCAAAAATGGCCTATGGCGACATTCCGGGTTACTTAACCCGAAATGCACCCTCCCCCAGGGCCCTAACCGAAAAAAAAACTTGAAAAAATAGTGAAAAATTTTTAAAACGGTGACCCTAACCGGAAGTAGTGCGGACCCTGCGCAGCTGTTTTTTTTTATTTTTATATAGGGGTATTTAACCGTCAAAATGGCTATGGGACATTCCGGGTTACTTAACCCGAAATGCACCCTCCCCCAGGGCCCTAACCGAAAAAAAAACTTGAAAAAATAGTGAAAATTTTAAAACGGTGACCTAACCGGAAGTAGTGCCGGACCTGCGCAGCTGTTTTTTTTTATTTTTATATAGGGGTATTTAACCGTCAAAATGGCTATGGCGAATTCCGGGTTACTTAACCGAAATGCACCCTCCCCAGGGCCTAACCGAAAAAAAAACTTGAAAAATAGTGAAAATTTTTAAAACGGTGACCCTAACCGGAAGTAGTGCCGGACCTGCGCAGCTGTTTTTTTTATTTTTATATAGGGGTATTTAACCGTCAAAAATGGCTATGGCGACATTCCGGGTTACTTAACCCGAAATGCACCCTCCCCAGGGCCCTAACCGAAAAAAAAACTTGAAAAAATAGTGAAAATTTTTAAAACGGTGACCCTAACCGGAAGTAGTGCGGACCTGCGCAGCTGTTTTTTTTTATTTTTATATAGGGGTATTTAACCGTCAAAAATGGCCTATGGCGACATTCCGGGTTACTTAACCGAAATGCACCCTCCCCCAGGGCCTAACCGAAAAAAAACTTGAAAAATAGTGAAAATTTTTAAAACGGTGACCTAACCCGGAAGTAGTGCCGGACCCTGCGCAGCTGTTTTTTTTTATTTTTATATAGGGGTATTTAACCGTCAAAAATGGCCTATGGCGACATTCCGGGTTACTTAACCGAAATGCACCCTCCCCCAGGGCCCTAACCCGAAAAAAAACTTGAAAAATAGTGAAAAATTTTTAAAACGGTGACCTAACCGGAAGTAGTGCGGACCTGCGCAGCTGTTTTTTTTTATTTTTATATAGGGGTATTTAACCGTCAAAATGGCCTATGGCGACATTCCGGGTTACTTAACCCGAAATGCACCCTCCCCCAGGGCCCTAACCGAAAAAAAAACTTGAAAAATAGTGAAAATTTTTAAAACGGTGACCCTAACCGGAAGTAGTGCGGACCTGCGCAGCTGTTTTTTTTTATTTTTATATAGGGGTATTTAACCGTCAAAAATGGCCTATGGCGACATTCCGGGTTACTTAACCCGAATGCACCCTCCCCAGGGCCCTAACCCGAAAAAAAAAACTTGAAAAAATAGTGAAAATTTTTAAAACGGTGACCCTAACCGGAAGTAGTGCCGGACCCTGCGCAGCTGTTTTTTTTTTATTTTTATATAGGGGTATTTAACCGTCAAAAATGGCCTATGGCGACATTCCGGGTTACTTAACCCGAAATGCACCTCCCCCAGGGCCCTAACCGAAAAAAAAACTTGAAAAAATAGTGAAAATTTTTAAAACGGTGACCCTAACCGGAAGTAGTGCGGACCTGCGCAGCTGTTTTTTTTTATTTTTATATAGGGGTATTTAACCGTCAAAAATGGCCTATGGCGACATTCCGGGTTACTTAACCCGAAATGCACCCTCCCCCAGGGCCCTAACCGAAAAAAAACTTGAAAAATAGTGAAAATTTTTAAAACGGTGACCCTAACCCGGAAGTAGTGCCGGACCTGCGCAGCTGTTTTTTTTTATTTTTATATAGGGGTATTTAACCGTCAAAAATGGCCTATGGCGACATTCCGGGTTACTTAACCCGAAATGCACCCTCCCCCAGGGCCCTAACCCGAAAAAAAAACTTGAAAAATAGTGAAAATTTTTAAAACGGTGACCTAACCCGGAAGTAGTGCGGACCCTGCGCAGCTGTTTTTTTTTATTTTTATATAGGGGTATTTAACCGTCAAAAATGGCCTATGGCGACATTCCGGGTTACTTAACCCGAAATGCACCCCTCCCCCAGGGCCCTAACCCGAAAAAAAAACTTGAAAAAATAGTGAAAATTTTTAAAACGGTGACCCTAACCGGAAGTAGTGCCGGACCTGCGCAGCTGTTTTTTTTTATTTTTATATAGGGGTATTTAACCGTCAAAATGGCCTATGGCGACATTCCGGGTTACTTAACCCGAAATGCACCCTCCCCCAGGGCCCTAACCCGAAAAAAAAACTTGAAAAAATAGTGAAAAATTTTTAAACGGTGACCTAACCGGAAGTAGTGCCGGACCCTGCGCAGCTGTTTTTTTTTATTTTTATATAGGGGTATTTAACCGTCAAAATGGCCTATGGCGACATTCCGGGTTACTTAACCGAAATGCACCCTCCCCAGGGCCCTAACCCGAAAAAAAAACTTGAAAAATAGTGAAAATTTTTAAAACGGTGACCTAACCCGGAAGTAGTGCGGACCTGCGCAGCTGTTTTTTTTTATTTTTATATAGGGGTATTTAACCGTCAAAATGGCCTATGGCGACATTCCGGGTTACTTAACCCGAAATGCACCCTCCCCCAGGGCCCTAACCGAAAAAAAAACTTGAAAAAATAGTGAAAATTTTTAAAACGGTGACCTAACCGGAAGTAGTGCCGGACCCTGCGCAGCTGTTTTTTTTTATTTTTATATAGGGGTATTTAACCGTCAAAAATGGCCTATGGCGACATTCCGGGTTACTTAACCGAATGCACCCTCCCCCAGGGCCCTAACCGAAAAAAAAAACTTGAAAAAATAGTGAAAATTTTTAAAACGGTGACCCTAACCCGGAAGTAGTGCCGGACCTGCGCAGCTGTTTTTTTTTATTTTTATATAGGGGTATTTAACCGTCAAAATGGCCTATGGCGACATTCGGGTTACTTAACCCGAAATGCACCCCTCCCCCAGGGCCCTAACCCGAAAAAAAACTTGAAAAATAGTGAAAATTTTTAAAACGGTGACCTAACCGGAAGTAGTGCCGGACCTGCGCAGCTGTTTTTTTTTTATTTTTATATAGGGGTATTTAACCGTCAAAAATGGCCTATGGCGACATTCCGGGTTACTTAACCCGAAATGCACCCTCCCCCAGGGCCCTAACCGAAAAAAAAACTTGAAAAAATAGTGAAAATTTTTAAAACGGTGACCTAACCGGAAGTAGTGCCGGACCCTGCGCAGCTGTTTTTTTTTATTTTTATATAGGGGTATTTAACCGTCAAAAATGGCCTATGGCGACATTCCGGGTTACTTAACCGAATGCACCCTCCCCCAGGGCCCTAACCGAAAAAAAAACTTGAAAAAATAGTGAAAATTTTTAAAACGGTGACCCTAACCGGAAGTAGTGCCGGACCCTGCGCAGCTGTTTTTTTTTATTTTTATATAGGGGTATTTAACCGTCAAAAATGGCCTATGGCGACATTCCGGGTTACTTAACCGAAATGCACCCTCCCCCAGGGCCCTAACCGAAAAAAAAACTTGAAAAAATAGTGAAAATTTTTAAAACGGTGACCCTAACCGGAAGTAGTGCCGGACCCTGCGCAGCTGTTTTTTTTTTATTTTTATATAGGGGTATTTAACCGTCAAAAATGGCCTATGGCGACATTCCGGGTTACTTAACCCGAAATGCACCCTCCCCCAGGGCCCTAACCCGAAAAAAAACTTGAAAAATAGTGAAAATTTTTAAAACGGTGACCCTAACCGGAAGTAGTGCCGGACCCTGCGCAGCTGTTTTTTTTTATTTTTATATAGGGGTATTTAACCGTCAAAAATGGCCTATGGCGACATTCCGGGTTACTTAACCCGAAATGCACCCTCCCCCAGGGCCCTAACCGAAAAAAAAACTTGAAAAAATAGTGAAAATTTTTAAAACGGTGACCCTAACCCGGAAGTAGTGCCGGACCCTGCGCAGCTGTTTTTTTTTATTTTTATATAGGGGTATTTAACCGTCAAAAATGGCCTATGGCGACATTCCGGGTTACTTAACCGAATGCACCCTCCCCCAGGGCCCTAACCCGAAAAAAAAACTTGAAAAAATAGTGAAAATTTTTAAAACGGTGACCCTAACCGGAAGTAGTGCGGACCCTGCGCAGCTGTTTTTTTTTATTTTTATATAGGGGTATTTAACCGTCAAAAATGGCCTATGGCGACATTCCGGGTTACTTAACCCGAAATGCACCCCTCCCCCAGGGCCCTAACCGAAAAAAAAACTTGAAAAATAGTGAAAAATTTTTAAAACGGTGACCCTAACCGGAAGTAGTGCCGGACCTGCGCAGCTGTTTTTTTTTATTTTTATATAGGGGTATTTAACCGTCAAAAATGGCCTATGGCGACATTCCGGGTTACTTAACCCGAAATGCACCCTCCCCCAGGGCCCTAACCGAAAAAAAAACTTGAAAAAATAGTGAAAATTTTTAAAACGGTGACCCTAACCCGGAAGTAGTGCGGACCTGCGCAGCTGTTTTTTTTTATTTTTATATAGGGGTATTTAACCGTCAAAATGGCCTATGGCGACATTCCGGGTTACTTAACCCGAAATGCACCCTCCCCCAGGGCCCTAACCCGAAAAAAAAACTTGAAAAATAGTGAAAATTTTTAAAACGGTGACCCTAACCGGAAGTAGTGCGGACCCTGCGCAGCTGTTTTTTTTTATTTTTATATAGGGGTATTTAACCGTCAAAAATGGCCTATGGCGACATTCCGGGTTACTTAACCCGAATGCACCCTCCCCCAGGGCCCTAACCCGAAAAAAAAACTTGAAAAATAGTGAAAATTTTTAAAACGGTGACCTAACCGGAAGTAGTGCCGGACCTGCGCAGCTGTTTTTTTTTTATTTTTATATAGGGGTATTTAACCGTCAAAAATGGCCTATGGCGACATTCCGGGTTACTTAACCGAAATGCACCCTCCCCCAGGGCCCTAACCCGAAAAAAAAACTTGAAAAATAGTGAAAATTTTTAAAACGGTGACCCTAACCGGAAGTAGTGCCGGACCCTGCGCAGCTGTTTTTTTTTATTTTTATATAGGGGTATTTAACCGTCAAAAATGGCCTATGGCGACATTCCGGGTTACTTAACCCGAAATGCACCCTCCCCAGGGCCCTAACCGAAAAAAAACTTGAAAAATAGTGAAAATTTTTAAAACGGTGACCTAACCCGGAAGTAGTGCCGGACCCTGCGCAGCTGTTTTTTTTTATTTTTATATAGGGGTATTTAACCGTAAAAATGGCTATGGCGACATTCCGGGTTACTTAACCCGAAATGCACCCTCCCCAGGGCCCCTAACCGAAAAAAAAACTTGAAAAAATAGTGAAAAATTTTTAAAACGGTGACCCTAACCGGAAGTAGTGCCGGACCTGCGCAGCTGTTTTTTTTTATTTTTATATAGGGGTATTTAACCGTCAAAATGGCCTATGGCGACATTCCGGGTTACTTAACCGAAATGCACCCTCCCCCAGGGCCCTAACCCGAAAAAAAAACTTGAAAAAATAGTGAAAATTTTTAAAACGGTGACCCTAACCCGGAAGTAGTGCCGGACCCTGCGCAGCTGTTTTTTTTTATTTTTATATAGGGGTATTTAACCGTAAAAATGGCCTATGGGACATTCCGGGTTACTTAACCCGAATGCACCCTCCCCCAGGGCCCTAACCGAAAAAAAAAACTTGAAAAAATAGTGAAAATTTTTAAAACGGTGACCTAACCGGAAGTAGTGCCGGACCTGCGCAGCTGTTTTTTTTTATTTTTATATAGGGGTATTTAACCGTCAAAAATGGCCTATGGCGACATTCCGGGTTACTTAACCCGAAATGCCCCTCCCCAGGGCCCTAACCCGAAAAAAAAACTTGAAAAATAGTGAAAAATTTTTAAAACGGTGACCCTAACCGGAAGTAGTGCCGGACCTGCGCAGCTGTTTTTTTTTATTTTTATATAGGGGTATTTAACCGTCAAAAATGGCCTATGGCGACATTCCGGGTTACTTAACCCGAAATGCACCCTCCCCAGGGCCCTAACCGAAAAAAAAACTTGAAAAAATAGTGAAAAATTTTTAAAACGGTGACCTAACCGGAAGTAGTGCCGGACCCTGCGCAGCTGTTTTTTTTTATTTTTATATAGGGGTATTTAACCGTCAAAATGGCCTATGGCGACATTCCGGGTTACTTAACCGAAATGCACCCTCCCCCAGGGCCCTAACCCGAAAAAAAAACTTGAAAAATAGTGAAAAATTTTTAAAACGGTGACCTAACCGGAAGTAGTGCCGGACCCTGCGCAGCTGTTTTTTTTTATTTTTATATAGGGGTATTTAACCGTCAAAAATGGCCTATGGCGACATTCCGGGTTACTTAACCCGAAATGCACCCTCCCCCAGGGCCCTAACCGAAAAAAAAACTTGAAAAATAGTGAAAATTTTTAAAACGGTGACCCTAACCCGGAAGTAGTGCGGACCCTGCGCAGCTGTTTTTTTTTATTTTTATATAGGGGTATTTAACCGTAAAAATGGCCTATGGCGACATTCCGGGTTACTTAACCCGAAATGCACCCTCCCCCAGGGCCCTAACCCGAAAAAAAAACTTGAAAAATAGTGAAAAATTTTTAAAACGGTGACCCTAACCCGGAAGTAGTGCCGGACCCTGCGCAGCTGTTTTTTTTTATTTTTATATAGGGGTATTTAACCGTAAAAATGGCCTATGGCGACATTCCGGGTTACTTAACCCGAAATGCACCCCTCCCCCAGGGCCCTAACCCGAAAAAAAAAACTTGAAAAATAGTGAAAATTTTTAAAACGGTGACCCTAACCCGGAAGTAGTGCCGGACCTGCGCAGCTGTTTTTTTTTTATTTTTATATAGGGGTATTTAACCGTCAAAAATGGCCTATGGCGACATTCCGGGTTACTTAACCCGAAATGCACCCCTCCCCCAGGGCCCTAACCGAAAAAAAAACTTGAAAAAATAGTGAAAATTTTTAAAACGGTGACCCTAACCGGAAGTAGTGCCGGACCCTGCGCAGCTGTTTTTTTTTATTTTTATATAGGGGTATTTAACCGTCAAAATGGCCTATGGCGACATTCCGGGTTACTTAACCCGAAATGCACCCCTCCCCAGGGCCCCTAACCCGAAAAAAAAACTTGAAAAAATAGTGAAAATTTTTAAACGGTGACCCTAACCGGAAGTAGTGCCGGACCTGCGCAGCTGTTTTTTTTTATTTTTATATAGGGGTATTTAACCGTCAAAAATGGCCTATGGCGACATTCCGGGTTACTTAACCGAAATGCACCCTCCCCCAGGGCCCTAACCGAAAAAAAAACTTGAAAAATAGTGAAAAATTTTAAAACGGTGACCTAACCGGAAGTAGTGCGGACCTGCGCAGCTGTTTTTTTTTATTTTTATATAGGGGTATTTAACCGTCAAAAATGGCCTATGGCGACATTCCGGGTTACTTAACCCGAAATGCACCCTCCCCCAGGGCCCTAACCCGAAAAAAAAACTTGAAAAATAGTGAAAATTTTTAAAACGGTGACCTAACCGGAAGTAGTGCGGACCTGCGCAGCTGTTTTTTTTTATTTTTATATAGGGGTATTTAACCGTCAAAAATGGCCTATGGCGACATTCGGGTTACTTAACCCGAAATGCACCCCTCCCCCAGGGCCCTAACCCGAAAAAAAACTTGAAAAAATAGTGAAAAATTTTTAAAACGGTGACCTAACCCGGAAGTAGTGCCGGACCCTGCGCAGCTGTTTTTTTTTTATTTTTATATAGGGGTATTTAACCGTCAAAATGGCCTATGGCGACATTCCGGGTTACTTAACCCGAAATGCACCCTCCCCAGGGCCCTAACCCGAAAAAAAAAACTTGAAAAATAGTGAAAATTTTTAAAACGGTGACCCTAACCCGGAAGTAGTGCCGGACCCTGCGCAGCTGTTTTTTTTTATTTTTATATAGGGGTATTTAACCGTCAAAAATGGCCTATGGCGACATTCCGGGTTACTTAACCCGAAATGCACCCTCCCCCAGGGCCCTAACCGAAAAAAAAACTTGAAAAAATAGTGAAAAATTTTTAAAACGGTGACCCTAACCGGAAGTAGTGCCGGACCCTGCGCAGCTGTTTTTTTTTATTTTTATATAGGGGTATTTAACCGTCAAAAATGGCCTATGGCGACATTCCGGGTTACTTAACCCGAAATGCACCCTCCCCCAGGGCCCTAACCCGAAAAAAAAACTTGAAAAAATAGTGAAAATTTTTAAAACGGTGACCCTAACCGGAAGTAGTGCGGACCTGCGCAGCTGTTTTTTTTTATTTTTATATAGGGGTATTTAACCGTCAAAATGGCCTATGGCGACATTCCGGGTTACTTAACCCGAAATGCACCCTCCCCCAGGGCCCCTAACCCGAAAAAAAAACTTGAAAAATAGTGAAAATTTTTAAACGGTGACCCTAACCCGGAAGTAGTGCCGGACCCTGCGCAGCTGTTTTTTTTTATTTTTATATAGGGGTATTTAACCGTCAAAAATGGCCTATGGCGACATTCCGGGTTACTTAACCCGAAATGCACCCCTCCCCCAGGGCCCTAACCCGAAAAAAAAAACTTGAAAAATAGTGAAAATTTTAAAACGGTGACCTAACCCGGAAGTAGTGCCGGACCCTGCGCAGCTGTTTTTTTTTATTTTTATATAGGGGTATTTAACCGTCAAAATGGCCTATGGCGACATTCCGGGTTACTTAACCCGAAATGCACCCTCCCCCAGGGCCCCTAACCGAAAAAAAAACTTGAAAAATAGTGAAAATTTTTAAAACGGTGACCCTAACCGGAAGTAGTGCCGGACCCTGCGCAGCTGTTTTTTTTTATTTTTATATAGGGGTATTTAACCGTCAAAATGGCCTATGGCGACATTCCGGGTTACTTAACCCGAAATGCACCCTCCCCCAGGGCCCTAACCGAAAAAAAAACTTGAAAAAATAGTGAAAAATTTTTAAAACGGTGACCTAACCGGAAGTAGTGCCGGACCCTGCGCAGCTGTTTTTTTTTATTTTTATATAGGGGTATTTAACCGTCAAAAATGGCCTATGGCGACATTCCGGGTTACTTAACCCGAAATGCACCCTCCCCCAGGGCCCTAACCGAAAAAAAAACTTGAAAAAATAGTGAAAATTTTTAAAACGGTGACCCTAACCCGGAAGTAGTGCCGGACCCTGCGCAGCTGTTTTTTTTTATTTTTATATAGGGGTATTTAACCGTCAAAAATGGCCTATGGCGACATTCCGGGTTACTTAACCCGAAATGCACCCCTCCCCCAGGGCCCTAACCGAAAAAAAAACTTGAAAAATAGTGAAAATTTTTAAAACGGTGACCCTAACCCGGAAGTAGTGCCGGACCTGCGCAGCTGTTTTTTTTTATTTTTATATAGGGGTATTTAACCGTCAAAAATGGCCTATGGCGACATTCCGGGTTACTTAACCCGAATGCACCCTCCCCCAGGGCCCTAACCCGAAAAAAAAACTTGAAAAAATAGTGAAAATTTTTAAAACGGTGACCCTAACCCGGAAGTAGTGCCGGACCCTGCGCAGCTGTTTTTTTTTATTTTTATATAGGGGTATTTAACCGTCAAAAATGGCCTATGGCGACATTCCGGGTTACTTAACCCGAAATGCACCCCTCCCCAGGGCCCCTAACCCGAAAAAAAAACTTGAAAAATAGTGAAAATTTTTAAAACGGTGACCTAACCGGAAGTAGTGCCGGACCTGCGCAGCTGTTTTTTTTTATTTTTATATAGGGGTATTTAACCGTCAAAAATGGCCTATGGCGACATTCCGGGTTACTTAACCCGAAATGCACCCCTCCCCCAGGGCCCTAACCCGAAAAAAAAACTTGAAAAAATAGTGAAAATTTTTAAAACGGTGACCCTAACCGGAAGTAGTGCCGGACCTGCGCAGCTGTTTTTTTTTATTTTTATATAGGGGTATTTAACCGTCAAAATGGCCTATGGCGACATTCCGGGTTACTTAACCCGAAATGCACCCCTCCCCCAGGGCCCTAACCGAAAAAAAAAACTTGAAAAATAGTGAAAAATTTTTAAAACGGTGACCTAACCGGAAGTAGTGCCGGACCTGCGCAGCTGTTTTTTTTTTATTTTTATATAGGGGTATTTAACCGTCAAAAATGGCCTATGGCGACATTCCGGGTTACTTAACCCGAAATGCACCCCTCCCCCAGGGCCCTAACCCGAAAAAAAAAACTTGAAAAAATAGTGAAAAATTTTTAAAACGGTGACCCTAACCGGAAGTAGTGCCGGACCCTGCGCAGCTGTTTTTTTTTATTTTTATATAGGGGTATTTAACCGTCAAAAATGGCCTATGGCGACATTCCGGGTTACTTAACCGAAATGCACC
>NHOR01000047.1:0-27910 GCA_002287245.1 Trypanosoma congolense
AACCCTAACCCTAACCCTAACCCTAACCCTAACCCTAACCCTAACCCTAACCCTAACCCTAACCCTAACCCTAACCCTAACCCTAAACCCTAACCCTAACCCTAACCCTAAACCCTAACCCTAACCCTAACCCTAACCCTAACCCTAACCCTAAACCCTAACCCTAACCCTAACCCTAACCCTAAACCCTAACCCTAACCCTACCCTAACCCTAACCCTAACCCTAATAACCCTAACCCTAACCCTAACCCTAACCCTAACCCTAACCTAACCTAACCCTAACCCTAACCCTATAACCCTAACCCTAACCCTAACCCTAACCCTAACCCTAACCCTAACCCTAACCCTAACCCTAACCCTAACCCTACCCTAACCCTAACCCTAACCCTAACCCTAACCCTAACCCTAACCCTAACCCTAAACCCTAACCCTAACCTAACCCTAACCCTAACCCTAACCCTAACCCTAACCCTAACCCTAACCCTAACCCTAACCCTAAACCCCTAACCCTAACCCTAACCCTAACCCTAACCCTAACCCTAACCCTAACCCGTTCAGGCAGTGGGAGGCATAGCATGCGGTGGATGTTCATTTTTCTCTCTCTTTCTTTCTCTTTTTATTGGATTAATTGCTTTTAGATGAGGAGGGCCCACGGAAGAATGAAGCGGGGGGTAACTGCGACGCTCACAGTCGTTGGATCTTGTATTGTTGTTTTGTCAACCATTATATCCCCGGGTCCCTTTGATTTTTGTGATGCTGGCTGGATACTCGGTTCGCCTTCCTGGTGTGCAATGCTTGCGTTGGCATCGTTGAGTATGGTTTCGAATGCTTGAACGAGGATTTCCGCCTTATGCGCCTGCTTTTTGTACTGGTCGAGAACTACATTGGCCTCAGTAAGCTCTTTTGCGGAATTCTCAACCGCTGCTCGCCAGTCGATAACCTGTAAGGCCCCATGGGTCGCGTCCCCGTAGTTTATACACTGTCCGTTTTCGTTGCCGTCACTGTTGGTCCCGGACGCCTTACATAAATTAGCTCCGCCCACGCTCGCCTGTACGCTTGCGTGGCCGAGGACGGATCGGAAAATTTTGTTGTTGCTCACGGAAGCCCCTCCGGCGAGGTTGACCCCGAGGTGGTTGGCAAATGTCGCAAGTGCGGATTGGAGGTTTGTCTCGGAAATGTTGTCGGGGAACGATGCTCCTGTGCATTCGTCAGTGTACTTTTTCAGCACTGTCGTTGGTCCGACAATTCCAGCGTTCCCCCACTGAGTGCTATGGGGCAATGTAACCCCGCATAGGTTAGGCTCGGCATCCGCCGTCCCACTACCACTCCCACCCTTTAGACATACGCATAAGATGTCGTTTGCCAGGGAAATCCCCGCGTAAGCCTTTGCCCCCGTGCTCCCCGTCTTGGCCACACAGGCTTCCTGTCGGTTGGCTCCACCGCCGTTCCTAGCGTAGAATGTGTCGAATTCCGTTTCCTTCGTCTTTTGCGGAGGACTGTCGCCGTACCGTGTTGAGGCTAGGTATTTCAAGGCTGTTTCATAAAGCCCTTGCCACTTACTGCCTAGGAGTCCCGCCGTTGCTGTGACTTTGTCTAAGTTTTTTACTATGCCTTCGATCTTGGCTTTTATGCGATTTCCCCCGTAACGAAGTAAGCCTCCCATCTCCCACGAATTCTGGCCCACTCGCAGATGAGTGGGCTCTGACGATGTGTTGAGCGCCTCCTTTATACTTCGCACGAGGTCCGCCTGAGGAAAGCCTACGGAGTTTCTAATACTCAGAAAGGTCTTGACTCAAGTTCTTTGTCTGCCCTGCCAGCAATGTTCCAGAACCAGCAGAGTGTAAGATACTCTTTTCTGCTTTTTGGTAATTTTTCTTGTCCACTGGCGCTTTGGAAAGGTGCAAAAAAAAGGATCAACGCCGCCAAAGGCAGAAGGAAGGAACCCCAGGGACTGGTCTGGATCCGCATGATAGTGCAACTCCCTTCTCCTGCTTAATTCTATCAGATGCTGTCTTTTGCGTCAATTGCTGGTACGGTCGCTGCCCCAGGTGGTCGATTAAACTTTTCTAAAAAAAACTTGGTAATCAGAACTTGGTTCTTCAGGTCGTGTTGCCCTCTGTTTTAATCGTCCTAGAATGGCAACTAAGGGGATATATATATATAGTAGACCGATGAGGGATTGGATGTTCATTACTAGCCTGCCCATTTTCATATGGTATACAAAGATCTCCAAAATCAGTTTAGACTTCGTCACTGTAGGGATTTCCTTTCAGAAAAATCGGGCTGGGATGTAGATTGGGACACATTCAACAGCACCCCGAGTACTTCCAGTCATATAAATAATTTTCATTTTACTTTTAAAAATATTTAAAACTCGTAGCTCTGTGCTTACAACTTGAGATTAAAATTCATCGGTACGACGTCCTTCCTTGTTGGCTTTTAGACCCAAGTCTCTACCTCCCCTCATTACGCTGTATTCTTCGGAATAAGGAATATTTGCCTATTTGTTCTTAGAGTAACCAGGTGTCCTCGTTTGTCTGTTTAGACTATAAACAACAGAAGCTTGTTGGAAGTCTTTTTAACACCCTCTGTTATTTCCTTGCCTTCTGTACGAGTCAGGACGTGTTCTTGTTTCACTTAGAACTATTACCTCTGTAGCGGAATACACTGCCTGCTTAGTGACATTGTAATAGAATGTCGTACCTTTTCAATGTTTAAGTGAAAAGTAGTAAAGGAAAAAAATGAGGAAGACCAATTACAAAAAAAATGAAAGAATAAATAGCAATTTTACGCGATAGAAAATGCATTCGTATATACCAAACACCTAACCACAAATTAGATCAGACAAGTAGTCCCAAAATTGAAGTGTTGTTAGCATCGTGAAAGGCGCGCCATATTTTTTTATTCTATTTATCATACGTAAAACAGTTACTGCCAATTTCTTTCTCATTGATATTAGTACTTCCCATCTCCAATTCTGCAGAATCCACGTAGTTCCTTGTCATGTGATTTAAATACTTAATATCTTTTATATCATGATCTACACTTAAATGTCTTCCCCGTTTGAAATAAATAGATGTGTTTTTGTCAATCGTGGAGGGATTTCCTGCAACTGATTATAAATAAGCTTGAAAAGGTATTAAGATGAATATATACATACATATGTTGTACCACTCAAACTGTGTTACCAAACTCCTAATCACACCACGCACCCGTAGTGAAAATAAAAAATACGGAGTTTTGATTTATTTATACCTTCAGCATACACTCAACTAGAATGTACGCGTATAAACCAATTAGGTTGTCTTCCTCATGTCACACTTGCTCCTTAAAAGAGAGCGGAAGAAAATTCAATACAACACGATTGGTCGGAAGCAATTCTACTTTGCCACATTGAAAAACAATCAAACCTATATACACAGCATTTTTTTGAGGTGATTCATTTCATTCTAAGCAGGCTCTTCGGGGCACTGTGTCAAATCACATGGGAGTAAATTGTATTTTGAAAAGATTTTCGAGGACACACGCAGATTCTCAAAGTGGAGGGTTCGAAAGACATGTGGGCGACAAAAAAAGATTCTTGAAAACATTCTTGTTTTTCGTTTTATTTTCTCCAATTTATCAAGCTTGTCCGCAAGCGATTTCTTGAGGGTTAATTTCCTTTATAAGACGCTTTCTTTGTTAGTTTCTCCTTAAATTGTAAACTATCCTCCTTGAGAAAAAAAGATAAGAAGCATTCACTTAATTTGAAAATTAATTTTAAGGGTTCATGTGTATTTTTAGAGATGGGTTACACAAATGAGTCGCAAATTTCTAGAAATACTTTCGTGCTCCTGTTGAGGTTGTCTTAGTGACTACATTTCGTATAACTATAATTCGCGCGTTTCACATTTTCACCTACATACAAATATTTTGTGACGGTTATACAGAAAAGGTGAAAGCGTTAAAATTTTCCCGGCCACGTCCCATTTGCTCGCCAGATTGGCTTTCCCACACGCCATGTCCCTCGCCGCTGCCTTCTTCAGCGCGTCGTTTCCCTTCTCACCCTTTTTCTCCCTTCCTCTCCGAAAATGACTTTTCTGAAAGTGGCATCAGCTTCAAAAAAACCTGGTACCAAAAAGTTGGATTAAACCCCACACACTCACTCTCACACCTCACGATCATACTTTGTACGATCAGTTAATTATTCTTCCCGTATGTATATTCTGAAAAATGAATAGAGACATAGATGAAATTGAAATGAGGTGTGGGTGAAATAATATTGGAATATCCGTCTCGAGAGGCTTATCCCCCTCATCAGTGCCGCACAAAAAGCGGCTTGTACTCAGAGGTATTGAATGTGGAGGAATGAAAAAGCTATATTCATTTTCAAAGCTACAGTTCATTCTGATGGAATGTACATATTTTTTGTGTATTCAAAATAAGACACAATAAGGGTTCATAACATTGTGTACTGACTCTTCCCTCATTAATAGCCCGCAATTTAATGAGAATATTTTCCTCAATCGATGCCGCATCTAAAGAAGGACTCCCACATTTTTTCCACGCCACTCGGCACCCTCTGCTAATCTAAATGACCATGAAGAAACACCGACAAAGATTCCCTAAAATTCCTTCACACATGAGACACATGATGCGTGTCTTTCCAAGATCCGCATGCTGCCCTAAAATCTTCTTCCAGCGCATCGAGTTCCAGTCTCGTATTCTTGAATAGATGGATTTTCTTGGGTCTCTTTTCTCCATTTTTCATTTGTTAATAGAAAATTTTCCCGTTGTTGGTGGATAATGAAAGCTAAAGCGCCTCGATCAGATCCAATGTTTCGGCGGGCTCGCATTCAGTGACATCTAAGAAACAGTATGTCATTAAATTTTTTGCAATGGATGTCTTTCAGCCTGCGAAGAATGAATTCTAGGATCTCGACTGCACGAAAAAAAAAAAGACTGACCCTCCTTGTGATATTATTTAACTTTCCGGGAGAAATTTTAAAAGAACTCAGCCCGATACTACCCCCTAAATTACGGAACTTTTCATCTTCTAGTTGACCCTTGTTGTTCTTGACAAGGCTGTATTGGTCCCTACGTTTCCTACGAGCATAATTCGGCTACTCCACAATTCAACCAACCTACATCATATTTCTGCTGACTAAATAGGAACATAGTGCCCATAAAATTATTTTTCAAATTAACCAACTCCTTTCCTTTCTTCCCTTTCATTCCTTTATGGTGAAAGCTAATAATTTGAAAAAGAGACTCGAAAACAACCAATCCAACAAAGATATGGAAATGAGGGAATCCTGCAGCACCCATATGACCTGACTGCCCCCTATGAATTTATTTTTCTTCAATTTAACCATCATAAAATACACTAAGCAACACATACTTACGGGACACTTCACTACAGCTATGATTTTTGCCCTCCAGCTTCCAAATTAAGGCGCATTTTGATCCGCACAACCATTTTTGGAACAAAAAAAATTTTCGCCGAAAAAGTCAAAAAAAAATATTTTTTTACAAAAAAGTTTGCAAAAATTTGAAAAAGTTTTTGACCCAATTTTTTGCAAAATTTTGAAAAACCACTATGCGCGTCAAATAGGCCCCAAAACGACAAATACGTGCCAAATACGCGTTTTTCGAATTTTTGCGTTTTTGACATTTTTGACCATTTTCAAAAAAACCGGTTTTTGGCCATTTTGGCCCAAAAATGTGAATTTTGGGAAAATCGCAAAATGCCCGTTCTCACTCGAAATTCAATCATTTTTAAAACGGATTTCGGCGTTTTCGATGTAAATTAGGGACAAACAAATCCCGCACAACCATTTTTGGAACAAAAAAAATTTTCGCCGAAAAAGTCAAAAAAAAATATTTTTTTACAAAAAGTTTGCAAAAATTTGAAAAAGTTTTTGACCCAATTTTTTGCAAAATTTTGAAAAACCACTATGCGCGTCAAATAGGCCCCAAAACGACAAATACGTGCCAAATACGCGTTTTTCGAATTTTTGCGTTTTTGACATTTTTGACCATTTTCAAAAAAACCGGTTTTTGGCCATTTTGGCCCAAAAATGTGAATTTTGGGAAAATCGCAAAATGCCCGTTCTCACTCGAAATTCAATCATTTTTAAAACGGATTTCGGCGTTTTCGATGTAAATTAGGGACAAACAAATCCCGCACAACCATTTTTGGAACAAAAAAAATTTTCGCCGAAAAAGTCAAAAAAAAATATTTTTTTACAAAAAAGTTTGCAAAAATTTGAAAAAGTTTTTGACCCAATTTTTTGCAAAATTTTGAAAAACCACTATGCGCGTCAAATAGGCCCCAAAACGACAAATACGTGCCAAATACGCGTTTTTCGAATTTTTGCGTTTTTGACATTTTTGACCATTTTCAAAAAAACCGGTTTTTGGCCATTTTGGCCAAAAATGTGAATTTTGGGAAAATCGCAAAATGCCCGTTCTCACTCGAAATTCAATCATTTTTAAAACGGATTTCGGCGTTTTCGATGAAAATTAGGGACAAACAAATCCCGCACAACCATTTTTGGAACAAAAAAAATTTTCGCCGAAAAAGTCAAAAAAAAATATTTTTTTACAAAAAAGTTTGCAAAAATTTGAAAAAGTTTTTGACCCAATTTTTTGCAAAATTTTGAAAAACCACTATGCGCGTCAAATAGGCCCCAAAACGACAAATACGTGCCAAATACGCGTTTTTCGAATTTTTGCGTTTTTGACATTTTTGACCATTTTCAAAAAAACCGGTTTTTGGCCATTTTGGCCAAAAAATGTGAATTTTGGGAAAATCGCAAAATGCCCGTTCTCACTCGAAATTCAATCATTTTTAAAACGGATTTCGGCGTTTTCGATGAAATTAGGGACAAACAAATCCCGCACAACCATTTTTGGAACAAAAAAAATTTTCGCCGAAAAAGTCAAAAAAAAATATTTTTTTACAAAAAAGTTTGCAAAAATTTGAAAAAGTTTTTGACCCAATTTTTTGCAAAATTTTGAAAAACCACTACGCGCGTCAAATAGGCCCCAAAACGACAAATACGTGCCAAATACGCGTTTTTCGAATTTTTGCGTTTTTGACATTTTTGACCATTTTCAAAAAAACCGGTTTTTGGCCATTTTGGCCCAAAAATGTGAATTTTGGGAAAATCGCAAAATGCCCGTTCTCACTCGAAATTCAATCATTTTTAAAACGGATTTCGGCGTTTTCGATGAAAATTAGGGACAAACAAATCCCGCACAACCATTTTTGGAACAAAAAAAATTTTCGCCGAAAAAGTCAAAAAAAATATTTTTTTACAAAAAAGTTTGCAAAAATTTTGAAAAAGTTTTTGACCCAATTTTTTGCAAAATTTTGAAAAACCACTATGCGCGTCAAATAGGCCCGAAAACGACAAATACGTGCCAAATACGCGTTTTTCGAATTTTTGCGTTTTTGACATTTTTGACCATTTTCAAAAAAAACGTTTTTGGCCATTTTGGCCCAAAAATGTGAATTTTGGGAAAATCGCAAAATGCCCGTTCTCGCTCGAAATTGAATCATTTTTAAAACGGATTTCGGCGTTTTCGATGTAAATTAGGGACAAACAAATCCCGCACAACCATTTTTGGAACAAAAAAAATTTTCGCCGAAAAAGTCAAAAAAAAATATTTTTTTACAAAAAAGTTTGCAAAAATTTGAAAAAGTTTTTGACCCAATTTTTTGCAAAATTTTGAAAAACCACTACGCGCGTCAAATAGGCCCCAAAACGACAAATACGTGCCAAATACGCGTTTTTCGAATTTTTGCGTTTTTGACATTTTTGACCATTTTCAAAAAAACCGGTTTTTGGCCATTTTGGCCCAAAAATGTGAATTTTGGGAAAATCGCAAAATGCCCGTTCTCACTCGAAATTCAATCATTTTTAAAACGGATTTCGGCGTTTTCGATGAAAATTAGGGACAAACAAATCCCGCACAACCATTTTTGGAACAAAAAAATTTTCGCCGAAAAAGTCAAAAAAAATATTTTTTTACAAAAAAGTTTGCAAAAATTTGAAAAAGTTTTTGACCCAATTTTTTGCAAAATTTTGAAAAACCACTATGCGCGTCAAATAGGCCCCAAAACGACAAATACGTGCCAAATACGCGTTTTTCGAATTTTTGCGTTTTTGACATTTTTGACCATTTTCAAAAAAACCGGTTTTTGGCCATTTTGGCCCAAAAATGTGAATTTTGGGAAAATCGCAAAATGCCCGTTCTCACTCGAAATTCAATCATTTTTAAAACAGATTTCGGCGTTTTCGATGTAAATTAGGGACAAACAAATCCCGCACAACCATTTTTGGAACAAAAAAAATTTTCGCCGAAAAAGTCAAAAAAAAATATTTTTTTACAAAAAAGTTTGCAAAAATTTGAAAAAGTTTTTGACCCAATTTTTTGCAAAATTTTGAAAAACCACTATGCGCGTCAAATAGGCCCCAAAACGACAAATACGTGCCAAATACGCGTTTTTCGAATTTTTGCGTTTTTGACATTTTTGACCATTTTCAAAAAAACCGGTTTTTGGCCATTTTGGCCCAAAAATGTGAATTTTGGGAAAATCGCAAAATGCCCGTTCTCACTCGAAATTCAATCATTTTTAAAACGGATTTCGGCGTTTTCGATGAAAATTAGGGACAAACAAATCCCGCACAACCATTTTTGGAACAAAAAAAATTTTCGCCGAAAAAGTCAAAAAAAAATATTTTTTTACAAAAAAGTTTGCAAAAATTTGAAAAAGTTTTTGACCCAATTTTTTGCAAAATTTTGAAAAACCACTATGCGCGTCAAATAGGCCCCAAAACGACAAATACGTGCCAAATACGCGTTTTTCGAATTTTTGCGTTTTTGACATTTTTGACCATTTTCAAAAAAACCGGTTTTTGGCCATTTTGGCCCAAAAATGTGAATTTTGGGAAAATCGCAAAATGCCCGTTCTCGCTCGAAATTGAATCATTTTTAAAACGGATTTCGGCGTTTTCGATGTAAATTAGGGACAAACAAATCCCGCACAACCATTTTTGGAACAAAAAAAATTTTCGCCGAAAAAGTCAAAAAAAAATATTTTTTTACAAAAAAGTTTGCAAAAATTTGAAAAAGTTTTTGACCCAATTTTTTGCAAAATTTTGAAAAACCACTATGCGCGTCAAATAGGCCCCAAAACGACAAATACGTGCCAAATACGCGTTTTTCGAATTTTTGCGTTTTTGACATTTTTGACCATTTTCAAAAAAACCGGTTTTTGGCCATTTTGGCCCAAAAATGTGAATTTTGGGAAAATCGCAAAATGCCCGTTCTCACTCGAAATTCAATCATTTTTAAAACGGATTTCGGCGTTTTCGATGAAAATTAGGGACAAACAAATCCCGCACAACCATTTTTGGAACAAAAAAATTTTCGCCGAAAAAGTCAAAAAAAAATATTTTTTTACAAAAAAGTTTGCAAAAATTTGAAAAAGTTTTTGACCCAATTTTTTGCAAAATTTTGAAAAACCACTATGCGCGTCAAATAGGCCCCAAAACGACAAATACGTGCCAAATACGCGTTTTTCGAATTTTTGCGTTTTTGACATTTTTGACCATTTTCAAAAAAACCGGTTTTTGGCCATTTTGGCCCAAAAATGTGAATTTTGGGAAAATCGCAAAATGCCCGTTCTCACTCGAAATTCAATCATTTTTAAAACGGATTTCGGCGTTTTCGATGTAAATTAGGGACAAACAAATCCCGCACAACCATTTTTGGAACAAAAAAAATTTTCGCCGAAAAAGTCAAAAAAAAATATTTTTTTACAAAAAAGTTTGCAAAAATTTGAAAAAGTTTTTGACCCAATTTTTTGCAAAATTTTGAAAAACCACTATGCGCGTCAAATAGGCCCCAAAACGACAAATACGTGCCAAATACGCGTTTTTCGAATTTTTGCGTTTTTTGACATTTTTGACCATTTTCAAAAAAACCGGTTTTTGGCCATTTTGGCCCAAAAATGTGAATTTTGGGAAAATCGCAAAATGCCCGTTCTCGCTCGAAATTGAATCATTTTTAAAACGGATTTCGGCGTTTTCGATGTAAATTAGGGACAAACAAATCCCGCACAACCATTTTTGGAACAAAAAAAATTTTCGCCGAAAAAGTCAAAAAAAAATATTTTTTTACAAAAAAGTTTGCAAAAATTTGAAAAAGTTTTTGACCCAATTTTTTGCAAAATTTTGAAAAACCACTATGCGCGTCAAATAGGCCCCAAAACGACAAATACGTGCCAAATACGCGTTTTTCGAATTTTTGCGTTTTTGACATTTTTGACCATTTTCAAAAAAACCGGTTTTTGGCCATTTTGGCCCAAAAATGTGAATTTTGGGAAAATCGCAAAATGCCCGTTCTCACTCGAAATTCAATCATTTTTAAAACGGATTTCGGCGTTTTCGATGAAAATTAGGGACAAACAAATCCCGCACAACCATTTTTGGAACAAAAAAAATTTTCGCCGAAAAAGTCAAAAAAAAATATTTTTTTACAAAAAAGTTTGCAAAAATTTGAAAAAGTTTTTGACCCAATTTTTTGCAAAATTTTGAAAAACCACTATGCGCGTCAAATAGGCCCCAAAACGACAAATACGTGCCAAATACGCGTTTTTCGAATTTTTGCGTTTTTGACATTTTTGACCATTTTCAAAAAAACCGGTTTTTGGCCATTTTGGCCCAAAAATGTGAATTTTGGGAAAATCGCAAAATGCCCGTTCTCGCTCGAAATTGAATCATTTTTAAAACGGATTTCGGCGTTTTCGATGTAAATTAGGGACAAACAAATCCCGCACAACCATTTTTGGAACAAAAAAAATTTTCGCCGAAAAAGTCAAAAAAAAATATTTTTTTACAAAAAAGTTTGCAAAAATTTGAAAAAGTTTTTGACCCAATTTTTTGCAAAATTTTGAAAAACCACTATGCGCGTCAAATAGGCCCCAAAACGACAAATACGTGCCAAATACGCGTTTTTCGAATTTTTGCGTTTTTGACATTTTTGACCATTTTCAAAAAAACCGGTTTTTGGCCATTTTGGCCCAAAAATGTGAATTTGGGAAAATCGCAAAATGCCCGTTCTCACTCGAAATTCAATCATTTTTAAAACGGATTTCGGCGTTTTCGATGAAAATTAGGGACAAACAAATCCCGCACAACCATTTTTGGAACAAAAAAAATTTTCGCCGAAAAAGTCAAAAAAAAATATTTTTTTACAAAAAAGTTTGCAAAAATTTGAAAAAGTTTTTGACCCAATTTTTTGCAAAATTTTGAAAAAACCACTATGCGCGTCAAATAGGCCCCAAAACGACAAATACGTGCCAAATACGCGTTTTTCGAATTTTTGCGTTTTTGACATTTTTGACCATTTTCAAAAAAACCGGTTTTTGGCCATTTTGGCCCAAAAATGTGAATTTTGGGAAAATCGCAAAATGCCCGTTCTCACTCGAAATTCAATCATTTTTAAAACGGATTTCGGCGTTTTCGATGTAAATTAGGGACAAACAAATCCCGCACAACCATTTTTGGAACAAAAAAAATTTTCGCCGAAAAAGTCAAAAAAAAATATTTTTTTACAAAAAAGTTTGCAAAAATTTGAAAAAGTTTTTGACCCAATTTTTTGCAAAATTTTGAAAAACCACTATGCGCGTCAAATAGGCCCCAAAACGACAAATACGTGCCAAATACGCGTTTTTCGAATTTTTGCGTTTTTGACATTTTTGACCATTTTCAAAAAAACCGGTTTTTGGCCATTTTGGCCCAAAAATGTGAATTTTGGGAAAATCGCAAAATGCCCGTTCTCGCTCGAAATTGAATCATTTTTAAAACGGATTTCGGCGTTTTCGATGTAAATTAGGGACAAACAAATCCCGCACAACCATTTTTGGAACAAAAAAAATTTTCGCCGAAAAAGTCAAAAAAAAATATTTTTTTACAAAAAAGTTTGCAAAAATTTGAAAAAGTTTTTGACCCAATTTTTTGCAAAATTTTGAAAAACCACTATGCGCGTCAAATAGGCCCCAAAACGACAAATACGTGCCAAATACGCGTTTTTCGAATTTTTGCGTTTTTGACATTTTTGACCATTTTCAAAAAAACCGGTTTTTGGCCATTTTGGCCCAAAAATGTGAATTTTGGGAAAATCGCAAAATGCCCGTTCTCGCTCGAAATTCAATCATTTTTAAAACGGATTTCGGCGTTTTCGATGAAATTAGGGACAAACAAATCCCGCACAACCATTTTTGGAACAAAAAAAATTTTCGCCGAAAAAGTCAAAAAAAAATATTTTTTTACAAAAAAATTTGCAAAAATTTGAAAAAGTTTTTGACCCAATTTTTGCAAAATTTTGAAAAACCACTACGCGCGTCAAATAGGCCCCCAAACGACAAATACGTGCCAAATACGCGTTTTTCGAATTTTTGCGTTTTTGACATTTTTGACCATTTTCAAAAAAACCGGTTTTTGGCCATTTTGGCCCAAAAATGTGAATTTTGGGAAAATCGCAAAATGCCCGTTCTCGCTCGAAATTGAATCATTTTTAAAACGGATTTCGGCGTTTTCGATGTAAATTAGGGACAAACAAATCCCGCACAACCATTTTTGGAACAAAAAAAATTTTCGCCGAAAAAGTCAAAAAAAAATATTTTTTTACAAAAAAATTTGCAAAAATTTGAAAAAGTTTTTGACCCAATTTTTTGCAAAATTTTGAAAAACCACTATGCGCGTCAAATAGGCCCCAAAACGACAAATACGTGCCAAATACGCGTTTTTTCGAATTTTTGCGTTTTTGACATTTTTGACCATTTTCAAAAAAACCGGTTTTTGGCCATTTTGGCCCAAAAATGTGAATTTTGGGAAAATCGCAAAATGCCCGTTCTCGCTCGAAATTCAATCATTTTTAAAACGGATTTCGGCGTTTTCGATGTAAATTAGGGACAAACAAATCCCGCACAACCATTTTTGGAACAAAAAAAATTTTCGCCGAAAAAGTCAAAAAAAAATATTTTTTTACAAAAAAGTTTGCAAAAATTTGAAAAAGTTTTTGACCCAATTTTTTGCAAAATTTTGAAAAACCACTATGCGCGTCAAATAGGCCCCAAAACGACAAATACGTGCCAAATACGCGTTTTTCGAATTTTTGCGTTTTTGACATTTTTGACCATTTTCAAAAAAACCGGTTTTTGGCCATTTTGGCCCAAAAATGTGAATTTTGGGAAAATCGCAAAATGCCCGTTCTCGCTCGAAATTCAATCATTTTTAAAACGGATTTCGGCGTTTTCGATGTAAATTAGGGACAAACAAATCCCGCACAACCATTTTTGGAACAAAAAAAATTTTCGCCGAAAAAGTCAAAAAAAAATATTTTTTTACAAAAAAGTTTGCAAAAATTTGAAAAAGTTTTTGACCCAATTTTTTGCAAAATTTTGAAAAACCACTATGCGCGTCAAATAGGCCCCAAAACGACAAATACGTGCCAAATACGCGTTTTTCGAATTTTTGCGTTTTTGACATTTTTGACCATTTTCAAAAAAACCGGTTTTTGGCCATTTTGGCCAAAAAATGTGAATTTTGGGAAAATCGCAAAATGCCCGTTCTCACTCGAAATTCAATCATTTTTAAAACGGATTTCGGCGTTTTCGATGAAATTAGGGACAAACAAATCCCGCACAACCATTTTTGGAACAAAAAAAATTTTCGCCGAAAAAGTCAAAAAAAAATATTTTTTTACAAAAAAGTTTGCAAAAATTTGAAAAAGTTTTTGACCCAATTTTTTGCAAAATTTTGAAAAACCACTATGCGCGTCAAATAGGCCCCAAAACGACAAATACGTGCCAAATACGCGTTTTTCGAATTTTTGCGTTTTTGACATTTTTGACCATTTTCAAAAAAACCGGTTTTTGGCCATTTTGGCCAAAAATGTGAATTTTGGGAAAATCGCAAAATGCCCGTTCTCACTCGAAATTCAATCATTTTTAAAACGGATTTCGGCGTTTTCGATGAAAATTAGGGACAAACAAATCCCGCACAACCATTTTTGGAACAAAAAAAATTTTCGCCGAAAAAGTCAAAAAAAAATATTTTTTTACAAAAAAGTTTGCAAAAATTTGAAAAAGTTTTTGACCCAATTTTTTGCAAAATTTTGAAAAACCACTACGCGCGTCAAATAGGCCCCAAAACGACAAATACGTGCCAAATACGCGTTTTTCGAATTTTTGCGTTTTTGACATTTTTGACCATTTTCAAAAAAACCGGTTTTTGGCCATTTTGGCCCAAAAATGTGAATTTTGGGAAAATCGCAAAATGCCCGTTCTCACTCGAAATTCAATCATTTTTAAAACGGATTTCGGCGTTTTCGATGAAAATTAGGGACAAACAAATCCCGCACAACCATTTTTGGAACAAAAAAAATTTTCGCCGAAAAAGTCAAAAAAAAATATTTTTTTACAAAAAAGTTTGCAAAAATTTGAAAAAGTTTTTGACCCAATTTTTTGCAAAATTTTGAAAAACCACTATGCGCGTCAAATAGGCCCGAAAACGACAAATACGTGCCAAATACGCGTTTTTCGAATTTTTGCGTTTTTGACATTTTTGACCATTTTCAAAAAAAACGTTTTTTGGCCATTTTGGCCCAAAAATGTGAATTTTGGGAAAATCGCAAAATGCCCGTTCTCGCTCGAAATTGAATCATTTTTAAAACGGATTTCGGCCGTTTTCGATGTAAATTAGGGACAAACAAATCCCGCACAACCATTTTTGGAACAAAAAAAATTTTCGCCGAAAAAGTCAAAAAAAAATATTTTTTTACAAAAAAGTTTGCAAAAATTTGAAAAAGTTTTTGACCCAATTTTTTGCAAAATTTTGAAAAACCACTACGCGCGTCAAATAGGCCCCAAAACGACAAATACGTGCCAAATACGCGTTTTTCGAATTTTTGCGTTTTTGACATTTTTGACCATTTTCAAAAAAACCGGTTTTTGGCCATTTTGGCCCAAAAATGTGAATTTTGGGAAAATCGCAAAATGCCCGTTCTCACTCGAAATTCAATCATTTTTAAAACGGATTTCGGCGTTTTCGATGAAAATTAGGGACAAACAAATCCCGCACAACCATTTTTGGAACAAAAAAATTTTCGCCGAAAAAGTCAAAAAAAAATATTTTTTTACAAAAAAGTTTGCAAAAATTTGAAAAAGTTTTTGACCCAATTTTTTGCAAAATTTTGAAAAACCACTATGCGCGTCAAATAGGCCCCAAAACGACAAATACGTGCCAAATACGCGTTTTTCGAATTTTTGCGTTTTTGACATTTTTGACCATTTTCAAAAAACCGGTTTTTGGCCATTTTGGCCCAAAAATGTGAATTTTGGGAAAATCGCAAAATGCCCGTTCTCACTCGAAATTCAATCATTTTTAAAACAGATTTCGGCGTTTTCGATGTAAATTAGGGACAAACAAATCCCGCACAACCATTTTTGGAACAAAAAAAATTTTCGCCGAAAAAGTCAAAAAAAAATATTTTTTTACAAAAAAGTTTGCAAAAATTTGAAAAAGTTTTTGACCCAATTTTTTGCAAAATTTTGAAAAACCACTATGCGCGTCAAATAGGCCCCAAAACGACAAATACGTGCCAAATACGCGTTTTTCGAATTTTTGCGTTTTTGACATTTTTGACCATTTTCAAAAAAACCGGTTTTTGGCCATTTTGGCCCAAAAATGTGAATTTTGGGAAAATCGCAAAATGCCCGTTCTCACTCGAAATTCAATCATTTTTAAAACGGATTTCGGCGTTTTCGATGAAAATTAGGGACAAACAAATCCCGCACAACCATTTTTGGAACAAAAAAAATTTTCGCCGAAAAAGTCAAAAAAAAATATTTTTTTACAAAAAAGTTTGCAAAAATTTGAAAAAGTTTTTGACCCAATTTTTTGCAAAATTTTGAAAAACCACTATGCGCGTCAAATAGGCCCCAAAACGACAAATACGTGCCAAATACGCGTTTTTCGAATTTTTGCGTTTTTGACATTTTTGACCATTTTCAAAAAAACCGGTTTTTGGCCATTTTGGCCCAAAAATGTGAATTTTGGGAAAATCGCAAAATGCCCGTTCTCGCTCGAAATTGAATCATTTTTAAAACGGATTTCGGCGTTTTCGATGTAAATTAGGGACAAACAAATCCCGCACAACCATTTTTGGAACAAAAAAAATTTTCGCCGAAAAAGTCAAAAAAAAATATTTTTTTACAAAAAAGTTTGCAAAAATTTGAAAAAGTTTTTGACCCAATTTTTTGCAAAATTTTGAAAAACCACTATGCGCGTCAAATAGGCCCCAAAACGACAAATACGTGCCAAATACGCGTTTTTCGAATTTTTGCGTTTTTGACATTTTTGACCATTTTCAAAAAAACCGGTTTTTGGCCATTTTGGCCCAAAAATGTGAATTTTGGGGAAAATCGCAAAATGCCCGTTCTCACTCGAAATTCAATCATTTTTAAAACGGATTTCGGCGTTTTCGATGAAAATTAGGGACAAACAAATCCCGCACAACCATTTTTGGAACAAAAAAAATTTTCGCCGAAAAAGTCAAAAAAAAATATTTTTTTACAAAAAAGTTTGCAAAAATTTGAAAAAGTTTTTGACCCAATTTTTTGCAAAATTTTGAAAAACCACTATGCGCGTCAAATAGGCCCCAAAACGACAAATACGTGCCAAATACGCGTTTTTCGAATTTTTGCGTTTTTGACATTTTTGACCATTTTCAAAAAAACCGGTTTTTGGCCATTTTGGCCCAAAAATGTGAATTTTGGGAAAATCGCAAAATGCCCGTTCTCACTCGAAATTCAATCATTTTTAAAACGGATTTCGGCGTTTTCGATGTAAATTAGGGACAAACAAATCCCGCACAACCATTTTTGGAACAAAAAAAATTTTCGCCGAAAAAGTCAAAAAAAAATATTTTTTTACAAAAAAGTTTGCAAAAATTTGAAAAAGTTTTTGACCCAATTTTTTGCAAAATTTTGAAAAACCACTATGCGCGTCAAATAGGCCCCAAAACGACAAATACGTGCCAAATACGCGTTTTTCGAATTTTTGCGTTTTTGACATTTTTGACCATTTTCAAAAAAACCGGTTTTTGGCCATTTTGGCCCAAAAATGTGAATTTTGGGAAAATCGCAAAATGCCCGTTCTCGCTCGAAATTGAATCATTTTTAAAACGGATTTCGGCGTTTTCGATGTAAATTAGGGACAAACAAATCCCGCACAACCATTTTTGGAACAAAAAAAATTTTCGCCGAAAAAGTCAAAAAAAAATATTTTTTTACAAAAAAGTTTGCAAAAATTTGAAAAAGTTTTTGACCCAATTTTTTGCAAAATTTTGAAAAACCACTATGCGCGTCAAATAGGCCCCAAAACGACAAATACGTGCCAAATACGCGTTTTTCGAATTTTTGCGTTTTTGACATTTTTGACCATTTTCAAAAAAACCGGTTTTTGGCCATTTTGGCCCAAAAATGTGAATTTTGGGAAAATCGCAAAATGCCCGTTCTCGCTCGAAATTCAATCATTTTTAAAACGGATTTCGGCGTTTTCGATGAAAATTAGGGACAAACAAATCCCGCACAACCATTTTTGGAACAAAAAAAATTTTCGCCGAAAAAGTCAAAAAAAAATATTTTTTTACAAAAAAATTTGCAAAAATTTGAAAAAGTTTTTGACCCAATTTTTTGCAAAATTTTGAAAAACCACTACGCGCGTCAAATAGGGCCCCAAACGACAAATACGTGCCAAATACGCGTTTTTCGAATTTTTGCGTTTTTGACATTTTTGACCATTTTCAAAAAAAACCGGTTTTTGGCCATTTTGGCCCAAAAATGTGAATTTTGGGAAAATCGCAAAATGCCCGTTCTCGCTCGAAATTGAATCATTTTTAAAACGGATTTCGGCGTTTTCGATGTAAATTAGGGACAAACAAATCCCGCACAACCATTTTTGGAACAAAAAAAATTTTCGCCGAAAAAGTCAAAAAAAAATATTTTTTTACAAAAAAATTTGCAAAAATTTGAAAAAGTTTTTGACCCAATTTTTTGCAAAATTTTGAAAAACCACTATGCGCGTCAAATAGGCCCCAAAACGACAAATACGTGCCAAATACGCGTTTTTCGAATTTTTGCGTTTTTGACATTTTTGACCATTTTCAAAAAAAACCGGTTTTTGGCCATTTTGGCCCAAAAATGTGAATTTTGGGAAAATCGCAAAATGCCCGTTCTCGCTCGAAATTCAATCATTTTTAAAACGGATTTCGGCGTTTTCGATGTAAATTAGGGACAAACAAATCCCGCACAACCATTTTTGGAACAAAAAAAATTTTCGCCGAAAAAGTCAAAAAAAAATATTTTTTTACAAAAAAGTTTGCAAAAATTTGAAAAAGTTTTTGACCCAATTTTTTGCAAAATTTTGAAAAACCACTATGCGCGTCAAATAGGCCCCAAAACGACAAATACGTGCCAAATACGCGTTTTTCGAATTTTTGCGTTTTTGACATTTTTGACCATTTTCAAAAAAACCGGTTTTTGGCCATTTTGGCCCAAAAATGTGAATTTTGGGAAAATCGCAAAATGCCCGTTCTCGCTCGAAATTCAATCATTTTTAAAACGGATTTCGGCGTTTTCGATGTAAATTAGGGACAAACAAATCCCGCACAACCATTTTTGGAACAAAAAAAATTTTCGCCGAAAAAGTCAAAAAAAAATATTTTTTTACAAAAAAGTTTGCAAAAATTTGAAAAAGTTTTTGACCCAATTTTTTGCAAAATTTTGAAAAACCACTATGCGCGTCAAATAGGCCCCCAAACGACAAATACGTGCCAAATACGCGTTTTTCGAATTTTTGCGTTTTTGACATTTTTGACCATTTTCAAAAAAACCGGTTTTTGGCCATTTTGGCCCAAAAATGTGAATTTTGGGAAAATCGCAAAATGCCCGTTCTCGCTCGAAATTGAATCATTTTTAAAACGGATTTCGGCGTTTTCGATGTAAATTAGGGACAAACAAATCCCGCACAACCATTTTTGGAACAAAAAAAATTTTCGCCGAAAAAGTCAAAAAAAAATATTTTTTTACAAAAAAGTTTGCAAAAATTTGAAAAAGTTTTTGACCCAATTTTTTGCAAAATTTTGAAAAACCACTATGCGCGTCAAATAGGCCCCAAAACGACAAATACGTGCCAAATACGCGTTTTTCGAATTTTTGCGTTTTTGACATTTTTGACCATTTTCAAAAAAACCGGTTTTTGGCCATTTTGGCCCAAAAATGTGAATTTTGGGAAAATCGCAAAATGCCCGTTCTCACTCGAAATTCAATCATTTTTAAAACGGATTTCGGCGTTTTCGATGTAAATTAGGGACAAACAAATCCCGCACAACCATTTTTGGAACAAAAAAAATTTTCGCCGAAAAAGTCAAAAAAAAATATTTTTTTACAAAAAAATTTGCAAAAATTTGAAAAAGTTTTTGACCCAATTTTTTGCAAAATTTTGAAAAACCACTATGCGCGTCAAATAGGCCCCAAACGACAAATACGTGCCAAATACGCGTTTTTCGAATTTTTGCGTTTTTGACATTTTTGACCATTTTCAAAAAAACCGGTTTTTGGCCATTTTGGCCCAAAAATGTGAATTTTGGGAAAATCGCAAAATGCCCGTTCTCGCTCGAAATTGAATCATTTTTAAAACGGATTTCGGCGTTTTCGATGTAAATTAGGGACAAACAAATCCCGCACAACCATTTTTGGAACAAAAAAAATTTTCGCCGAAAAAGTCAAAAAAAAATATTTTTTTACAAAAAAGTTTGCAAAAATTTGAAAAAGTTTTTGACCCAATTTTTTGCAAAATTTTGAAAAACCACTATGCGCGTCAAATAGGCCCCAAAACGACAAATACGTGCCAAATACGCGTTTTTCGAATTTTTGCGTTTTTGACATTTTTGACCATTTTCAAAAAAACCGTTTTTGGCCATTTTGGCCCAAAAATGTGAATTTTGGGAAAATCGCAAAATGCCCGTTCTCGCTCGAAATTGAATCATTTTTAAAACGGATTTCGGCGTTTTCGATGTAAATTAGGGACAAACAAATCCCGCACAACCATTTTTGGAACAAAAAAAATTTTCGCCGAAAAAGTCAAAAAAAAATATTTTTTTACAAAAAAGTTTGCAAAAATTTGAAAAAGTTTTTGACCCAATTTTTTGCAAAATTTTGAAAAACCACTATGCGCGTCAAATAGGCCCCAAAACGACAAATACGTGCCAAATACGCGTTTTTCGAATTTTTGCGTTTTTGACATTTTTGACCATTTTCAAAAAAACCGGTTTTTGGCCATTTTGGCCCAAAAATGTGAATTTTGGGAAAATCGCAAAATGCCCGTTCTCGCTCGAAATTGAATCATTTTTAAAACGGATTTCGGCGTTTTCGATGTAAATTAGGGACAAACAAATCCCGCACAACCATTTTTGGAACAAAAAAAATTTTCGCCGAAAAAGTCAAAAAAAAATATTTTTTTACAAAAAAGTTTGCAAAAATTTGAAAAAGTTTTTGACCCAATTTTTTGCAAAATTTTGAAAAACCACTATGCGCGTCAAATAGGCCCGAAAATGACAAATACGTGCCAAATACGCGTTTTTCGAATTTTTGCGTTTTTGACATTTTTGACCATTTTCAAAAAAACCGGTTTTTGGCCATTTTGGCCCAAAATTGTGAATTTTGGGAAAATCGCAAAATGCCCGTTCTCGCTCGAAATCCAACTATTTTTTTAAAGTTTGAATTGGGTGATTACCATCTTTAATATGGTTTGTTTGTCAGGGCTTCTTATTTGATGGTTGATTGTATATTTGATAACCTGTGATGATGGTTTTTATTATGTTATTTCTCTTTTTTTTTGTTGGGAGGAAAAAATTATAGCTGTACTACTTTGGAATTATTGGACGAAAAGCATAGTACATTTCTAGGTCAATGGCACAGTTGTTGTAAATTAGTCGTGAGCATGGCTTTAGTATTTCATAAATTTCCCTGAGTATTGCGTGCGACCTTTGCATTCGGTGTGATATCGGGTTTCTATAGTAACATGGGTGCTGTGGTGAGCTGTTGGAATTGCTGGCATTGATGGACCTTTTCTTTTGATACGCCAATATACAGTGCATTTTCCCTTTTGGTCTCTTGGCTGTAGTGGATTTTTCTTTGTCGTGCGCATGGATACCTACCACCACGACTACTATAGGGCTGCTTCTCATCGCTTACTGTTGTAAACCTGTGCTGTGTGCACCAAGGTTTGTGGGGAGTTAGCGCAAAATGTAAAGTACCTATATAACCATCAGGATTGAGGAGTTGTAATTTTCTATATAACAAGCAAAAATACTGTTCATTGGTTGTCTATATAGTCATCACAACGGCCATCTAGGAACCTACCCAGTGAAACTGTGAAAGTATAGATTGTTGAGGTGAGAGGGCAATCCAAAAAGTAGGCCCCTCTCTTCAGCCCTTGTAGGAAGGTTGGAACAGGGTGACTTGTATATTAGAAAATGTATATATATCCATCACAAAAGTCAACTAGGTAGCTTCTATAGTGAAGCTGTGAAAGTATAGATTGCTGAGGTGAGAGGGCAATCCAAAAAGTAGGACCCTCTCTTCAGCCCCTTGTAGGGAACACTGTGACTTGTATATTAGAAAATGTATATATATCCATCACAAAAGTCAACTAGGTGGCTTCTATAGTGAAACTGTGAAAGTATAGATTGCTGAGGTGAGAGGGCAATCCAAAAAGTAGGACCCTCTCTTCAGCCCCTTGTAGGAAGGTTGGAACAGGGTGACTTGTAGATTAGAAAATGTATATATATCCATCACAAAAGTCAACTAGGTGGCTTCTATAGTGAAGCTGTGAAAGTATAGATTGCTGAGGTGAGAGGGCAATCCAAAAAGTAGGACCCTCTCTTCAGCCCCTTGTAGGGAACACTGTGACTTGTATATTAGAAAATGTATATATATCCATCACAAAAGTCAACTAGGTGGCTTCTATAGTGAAACTGTGAAAGTATAGATTGCTGAGGTGAGAGGGCAATCCAAGGAAATAGGCCCCTCTCTTCAGCCCCTTGTAGGAAGGTGGAACAGGGTGACTTGTAGATTAGAAAATGTATATATATCCATCACAAAAGTCAACTAGGTAGCTTCTATAGTGAAGCTGTGAAAGTATAGATTGCTGAGGTGAGAGGGCAATCCAAAAAGTAGGACCCTCTCTTCAGCCCCTTGTAGGGAACACTGTGACTTGTATATTAGAAAATGTATATATATCCATCACAAAAGTCAGCTAGGTGGCTTCTATAGTGAAACTGTGAAAGTATAGATTGCTGAGGTGAGAGGGCAATCCAAGGAAATAGGCCCCTCTCTTCAGCCCCTTGTAGGAAGGTTGGAACAGGGTGACTTGTAGATTAGAAAATGTATATATATCCATCACAAAAGTCAACTAGGTAGCTTCTATAGTGAAGCTGTGAAAGTATAGATTGCTGAGGTGAGAGGGCAATCCAAAGAGTAGGACCCTCTCTTCAGCCCCTTGTAGGAAGGTTGGAACAGGGTGACTTGTAGATTAGAAAATGTATATATATCCATCACAAAAGTCAACTAGGTAGCTTCTATAGTGAAACTGTAAAAGTATAGATTGCTGAGGTGAGAGGGCAATCCAAAGAGTAGGACCCTCTCTTCAGCCCCTTGTAGGAAGGTTGGAACAGGGTGACTTGTAGATTAGAATGTATATATATCCATCACAAAAGTCAACTAGGTAGCTTCTATAGTGAAACTGTAAAAGTATAGATTGCTGAGGTGAGAGGGCAATCCAAAGAGTAGGACCCCCTCTTCAGCCCTTGTAGGAAGGTTGGAACAGGGTGACTTGTAGATTAGAAAATGTATATATATCCATCACAAAAGTCAACTAGGTGGCTTCTATAGTGAAGCTGTGAAAGTATAGATTGCTGAGGTGAGAGGGCAATCCAAAAAGTAGGACCCCCCTCTTCAGCCCCTTGTAGGAAGGTTGGAACAGGGTGACTTGTAGATCAAAAAATGTATATATATCCGTCACAAAAGTCAACTAGGTAGCTTCTATAGTGAAACTGTGAAAGTATAGATTGCTGAGGTGAGAGGGCAATCCAAAAAGTAGGACCCCCCTCTTCAGCCCCTTGTAGGAAGGTTGGAACAGGGTGACTTGTAGATCAAAAATGTATATATATCCGTCACAAAAGTCAACTAGGTGGCTTCTATAGTGAAACTGTGAAAGTATAGATTGCTGAGGTCAGAGGGGAAGCCAAAAAGGATTGCTGTTTTAAAAAGAAGTGCCTTCCTTTTTCAGAAATTTTCTCGCCCTTAGGAAATCGTCCGCAGCTACGAATAAGAAATCATGTACAAACGCCTCGTATGGAGTCCTGATAGAGATGAACACGACTCCTGGCTACCGAAGCGCGCGCGTCCAAAATCAAGGAAGGAAGAAGCAGCGCCACTCCCCGGGGAAGACGAGTGGATGGTTGTTATTCGGAGGAGGCAACCTCCAGGAACCGCTCATGGACGATGCGGAGTGCGATCCGAGAGGTGCTGCTCGAGGGTATGAAGGACCCCAATCATTTGAACCTATTCGGCTTTCTCCAGCTCTATTACAGGGATGTTCCAGAGAACGTGGCACGCTTCACCGTGGGGACTTTCTCCGGGACCCCCGGCGGTGTATGAAGGACAAGGACCGGCGAAAAGATATTGGGATGAGTATGAGTCAGATGCGGAGTAGGCTGCGCGAGAAACTGCTTTATGTCTCGTACGACTTATTCTCGTGCCATATCCAGACGCTAGGGGACTGGGCCAAGAAGGGAAGGTCGGAAAGAGTGGAGGCTATTGTACGAAACCTCCTGGACGAAGCGGTGAAGCAGGCGCAGGAGCACGACCAAGCGGAAAAGCACGACCCAGCGCCGTTGCCGGAGCCTTTGTCCTCCTTGTCCTCGTGCTCCAGACAGGAAAGCGGCTCCTCGTCGGATGTGGAGGTATTAAGTGTGGTCCTTCCACCGGGAAAACAAGAAGACAGCCCCACATCCGGGACACAGCCATGGAACTGACAGCACAGAGAAGAGGCCTCGCCCGATGTGGAGTTGTTGGGCGTGAACCCCCCTAGACACCGGAAGCGAGCCGCTCCCCACCAGCCCCAGCCCCACCAAGACAGGAGATTCCCACGGGGCAAGCATCGCAGAAGATAACCACGAGGAAATAGGGGATAGGAGAGCCACGACCAACACCCAAATCCTCATATACACGTTTGTTTGCTTGCTTTTTTGGTATGTCTATGGAAGGCGATTTCATAGGAGAAAGGTTCCACACTCCTCGGGAGCCTGGCTTCCAGCAAACCACCTTATGTTCACGAAACACATTTCTTCCCACCACACCCCTTTTCTTTTTCAGTAGACCACCGCAACATTAAAGAATTCCACACAACGAAGCCAGTGAAGTCGTGCATGCCCCGGAGACGACCACAAGCAGGAGAAGCATCTGGACAAGAAGCCCCGCGGTCCCGGAAGCGGAAGCGGGAGCTGTCGACCCGCCAACCGAGTCCGGTCTGTAACCCGCCCCGCCGCATACTGCGTATTGTGGAGAACAGCCCCCCCACACTGGAGGCGGAGGTGGACTCCCCGCCCTGCTCCGTACTGGATGTTTTGGAGGACAGTCTTTCCTCCATGGAGGCGAAGGTGCACCACCCGGCCCGCCCAATACTGCGTTTTGTGAATGACAGCCCACCCACACTGGAAGCGGAGGTGGACTCCCCGGCCCGCCCTGCCACGCCAAGACGGGAAGTCTCCATACCCCGGAAGGATTCTCTACCTATTAAACCAACATAACCTATGTTAAGGAAGATGCAATAGTGGGGCTGCAGAAATATACATTGTGGGTGCGTGAAAAATAAGTGTTCCCACGACAACCTCCTCTCTTCCCCCTCTCCTCGGTGGGTATGCCGTGCGAGGATAACAACTGTCTGAAACAGCCCCCCATGCGGGGGTGTTTTTTAGAGCGAGGGGAAGAGGGTTATCCTAAAAAAATGGGACCCCTATGAGTGCTATGGTGTTGCGTTCCCCCATTGTTTTTCTTGTTGTTTTTGTAGGGAGAAAGCACAGTTCGGTCAAGGAACGTTCAGTGAAGTCAGTCCCATTTTGGAGAAGTCGCTTATGGAAGCGCACGGATCGCCCGGACCCGGTGAACATGGCAGCGACGTGGGCCTCTCCCCTTGGGATGTTTGGTACTGCAGAGCCACCACCCTTTGCCCTCCCCTCACGTATACGATGACGACACCGGTGCCTTACGTGTTGACAGAGAGTATGAATGACCCCGATAACCTGAACCTGCTTCAGTTTCTGGAGCTGACGTGCCAGGAGGTGCCGCTGCACCTGGTCCGGTTCTCCGTGGGGGATTTTATCCGGGACCCCGAGCGGTGCATTCCAGAGGATATGCTACGCAAAGACATTTTGGACAAGCTGGATCGCATGCGGTGCGATTTGTATGGACGGCTGCTCGAGCAGTGTAATTTGTTCGCCGGGCACACATCGAGACGCTGGAGGACTGGGTTCAGAAGGGGTCGTCGGTGAACGTAGGTGCGATTGCACGAAGCCTCCTGGAGGAAGCCCTTTGGAGCGCCCGAGAGCAGCAGGTGCACGCCCTAACCCTAACCCCTGCGTCCTCGTCGTCCCTCCAAGACAGTTCCTTTTCTTCATAGGTCCTAATCCCTCCTCCGTCCGTAGCCCTTCCCCACAAGGGCAGTGAACACCCATAAACAAGCGCTGTTTCCTTAGACTTTCGTTTTCTTTCTTTTTCTTCTTGTGGATTGGTTAGGGAGAGCCAAAGAGGAGTGAGCTTAAAGATGGAGCGTGACGAGTCGTCATGCCAGCTGCAGCAGCACCAGGCCCCGCAGGATGTGGGGAGAAGGCGAGGACCCCTCCCTGGACGATGGAGAGTGCGGTGGACGACGTCCTGCTCCATGAGTTGAAGGACAAGGGCGGATCAACTTGTACTACCTTCTCCTGGATCGTGGCCTTGAGGACCCTCCCCCCGTGAGTATCGACCTTTCTCTGAGGGACTTTCTGCGCGATCCGCAAGGCACCATAACCGATGATGACGCACGCCAGGAAATCCTCAAGGAAATGCCCAGGATGGTGGGGGAGCTCTATTGGGAGCTGGGCCACGATCTCCACAGCCTGTATACGGGAGACCTGCTGACCCTGGGGGACTGGGCGCGCCGACGAAGAACTGTGTTCGTCTCGGCTCTCGTAGAGAAGGTTCTGGAGGCGGTTTACTTCGAAGCCCGCGACCGATGCGACAACCGCCGCCACGAGGAGAAGGTGAAAGAGCAGGGAGACGAAGAGGCCAATCCTATGGAAAACTCCAGCGGCGTCGAGGGGCAGCGGGGCCGGAAGCGAGGGCGCCGGAAAATCGAAAAGGTTGACGAGGAGGAGGGGAAGTAGGCCCTCTTCCAAACTCCATGCTTTTAAGATATTTAATTTCTAAGATACTGTTGAATGTGTATTGGATAGGCTTTAAATACGGTTTACTGTGGTGGTGACGTTTTTTTTCGGTGTTCTTTGCGTGTACAACTGAGGGACATGCTTCTCTTTGCTCCCCTTATTATCTAGGGGGATATAGGAGAATATCGAAGAATATGAGGGTTATGAGGATGGAGGGGATTCAGTTTTGGATGGTTGTAGTTGGGATTGGTCTCTTCGGGATGTGTGCAGGTGACTCGTTACGGAGAGTACGAATGAAAATCACAATGGAGAGCACCATGCAACTCTCTGCGGTCTCCTTGGAGCGGCGGTGGAGAAATGGAAGACCACAAACCACCCCGGTGTCAAGAAAGTCTTGGGGCAGGCTATTTTTGGAAAGCCTGAAGGAGGCGACCCAGACAACTTTGAGCTGCCCCAAGAATACCCAAACCCCCGGAGACCGCCGGAGCTCGTGTGGGGATTGCAGGTATGATAAAGACAACCTACCCCGGCAAATCCATCCCGCACGACTTGCTTTGCTTGTGCACGGTAGGGGGGAGCGGGCACCATTTCCAAGACAACGGCTCCCGTAAGTAAGCTTTGCGGAAAGGAAAAGATACACCTGGGATGCGCCGACGGTTACGCGTCCAAATGTGGGGCAGGTGGTGGATGGAGTACATCAACAGACGGAACAGAGCATGTACGTGCAACCTGGCGCCATGTCGTCCAGCCCTGCTTACACAAAAAGAGCGATGTGAATTTGGAAGGGATCTTAAGCAATTTGACTGAAAGAGTAAAAAACGGTCAATCACCCAAATGGGCAAGCAGTCATCACTATGATTGCGGAGGCGAATCGGGCCACCATAGCCTCTGTGTGGGTACAACAGTTTGTGCGCTACCCAGTATGGCTATCCACAGTGGTATGAACAATTAGAAAGGCCCTAAAAACCCCCAACCTCACCGAAGACCAACTGAACTCGACCACCTTCCTCAACACCACGATAGGCATCAAAGACACCGCACAAACAGCCCAATATAGAAGCAGTACACAACCCATGCCGACCACCACCTCCGCATCATCCACTACAGAGGAGTCCCTCGGGAGAGTGCACCCGCTCTTGTCAAACCAGCAAAGCGACACCTCTCTAACACATCCTCTTTTGTGCCTCCTCAGTGCCTCTTCTTTCATCTAATAACATCATCCGAAAAAACCTACCCGCACAAACTTCACTCAAAGGTCCTTTCCCCTATTGTCCATTCTCCAACCTACTTTGTTGTTTCTTTTCTTTCTCATTCTGAGTAACAGGTTAGGGTTAGGGTTAGGGTTAGGGTTAGGGTTAGGGTTAGG
>NHOR01000052.1:0-12995 GCA_002287245.1 Trypanosoma congolense
AACCCTAACCCTAACCCTAACCCTAACCCTAACCCTAACCCTAACCCTAACCCTAAACCCTAACCCTAACCCTAACCCTAACCTAACCTAATTCGTACAGACAGCGGGAGGCAAAAGGAACATGAAAAAGAAAACGACTAGTGGTGGAAATGATGCTTCAGAAACTACTGTTTTTTGCATTTTTTTCCTTTCTTGAGTTTTCAGCGGGTTGTTTCGTTTTTTTCTTCTTTAGACAGAAGAAATTGCCAACATGAGTCCGGTGTGGAGAAGGGTTTTTTTGAGTGTTAGGCCATTTGTCGGGTCGTTGCCGGTTGACTGCGTTATATGCTTTCCTACTTCTTGTCGGGAAGGCGGGTTTCCGTGTTGAACAGCGGAGTGGGTTGCAAGGCTCTGTATTTCTCTTTCATTGCTGCTTCCGTGCGCTACAGACCACGCGGTTTCGTTCAATGTAGTGAGAAGGCCTAGCTTCCTTGCTAGTTTCTGGCTAATGTTCTCAGCTGTCTCTAGGTTGGCCTGCGCTTTGATCATTTCGGAAACCCAGGGAATTCCGGGAAAACCCTTCGCGTCGTTATCGGTTATCATTGCTTTTTTGTAGTTTATGCATATGTATTGAGGCCCGCTGGTTGCCCCGGTGCAGTCGTTGCTGGTTGCCGCACCACCAACATAATAGTTTTCGCCTTTCGCACCGATTCTGCCTTCGTATGCTTTGAGTGCCTGACTGAGCTCGGTTGCGGTAGGGAATTTGGCACGACGCTTGCGCTTGACACAATCGTTTCGTATCAACGCCCAGCCCTGGCTTCCCTTTAGGTTGTCAGCGTTGGTGCTAAAGTCTGTGTTTCCCCCGCTGATACCTGGAGCACACGCCGTCTGGGCTTCCGAGTTGCTGCTGCCGTGTCGTCCTAAGCACAGGCAGGTGAGGTCCGAGATAATGCTGATGCCCGCTTTTTCGGCTCCCTGCTTGCCACAGCCTTTGCCACTTCCTATGCTACCCCCCGACCAAGACTGTGTCACACCCTTTCCGTAGAACGCTTCAGTGGGCGCGTCACCTTCGCCGGTGGGTGCCTTTGTGCCATCCCCAAAGATCGCCTCTTTCGCAGCGGTCTGCGCCTGGCTCAGCTCTCCTTGCCTTGACACTCTTAGCTGCTCCATCTCGTTGTATATTCTTCTGGCCCCGTCCTCCAGATGCTTTAATTGGCGGGCGACACCTGCCCTGACGGCACCCTTGCGCGGGGAGACGACACTCCTTCCCGTTGCTACTCGAAGCCGTTTTGTCAGCTCTGAGATCTGGTCTTGTGTATCCTTCGTTTGATTGTTGTCCACAGCCTCTTCTTCTGCAAGTCTGAGAAAAATTATTTCATCCAGAATAGAGCCTGAAATATTTTGTTGTTCATCTGATGCGGAACCGGTAAGAGCTGCAGCTATATTATAAACAGTGCATAGCTTTTCATAATCCGCCTGATTTGCCGCTGCCGCCCTCACTCCAGTCATCTGTTTGCTTAAAAACACGGTCATTACAGCTGCTATTCGGTACATTTCTCGTCTAGACCCTTTAAAACAACCGAGAAAAAAACAAACGAGAAGGTAGTGGTAAGTGAGCGAACTATAGGAAGTGATGGACGATAGGTGAGTGAAAAACTTGATCAAGTCTTTATCCCATGGCGGCACAACTGGTAGGTGAGATCTCAAAAAAACGTGCTCAAAAGTTTTAGCCCGCCGGATGTAATCTTCTTCGCACATTATCCTTATCAAACCGGCACAATCGCTCAAAGAGGGGGTAATATCTCTCGAAAATAAACTGATGGAGGTCTTATACCAGTCACACCACTGCTAGGCGAGTGGCAGATATAAGAAAATATCTTTATCACCTTGTGGGACAGGGCGTATGCTGGGGGGCAAGTATGTAACTCATGGTTTAGTCGCAATTCCTCCAGGCCGTCTCGAACCTCATAAGAGAGAATAAAACCTCCGCCGGAAGAGGTGCAGAAACGACTATAAAGTTTAAGCGTTGATAGTTCTATTTCTGCGTCACTTCATGCGTCCAGAGGAAGGGGAAAAGAATATTCACCTTATAGAACTTAATTCATAACACAGTTCAAAAAGGTAAGAACAAATGACAACTAGGATACTACGGGTTAAACAATGGATGGAATACCTTATAGTTTAAAAGGCACTTCCTTACCTAGAACAGATAGGAAGTTTTCTTCTCATTCTACAACTTATTATCTACTACGATGCAAGCCAAATAAATTGATTCTGAGCTTTTTGTAGTATAAAACAAAAATAACAGTCCGCATTTTTTTCGTTTTTTATTTTCAAAATATATATAACATGGAATGTATATGTGGGCGAGAACAATTTTGTGACTATTGTCTGTGCTTTTCTTAACACTCTTCATGAGAGTTAGAAACACTTCAAAACAAAGCATTTCTCCTTTCTCAAAAAAAACTTATATTTCTGGTAAAAGACATCTTAACACTTACATCTCATAATCTTCAAACGCACGATTAGTTAATGAATCTAGTTACATTCCAACCATGATAACTTAATAATCAGTAAACTAAAACAATGTTGAGTGCATCCAAACGCTGTGGCGAATGCTGTGGGGTTATAAATTTTTGTCTTCAGATCAAGTACAATTTCACCATTCGATTTGGCTGAATCAAATCCTAAAACGCATACTTTACCGATGCACACACAATGGAATCAAGCAATACAGCGTGTTTCTGTATTACTATTTCCAAGATTACACGTAGATGTATTGTGTGTTCGCATAAATACTTTTTACGCTGACAACTACTTTATTAATAACACGCAAATTCAATTCAAAGAAAATTGTTTCCTTTAAAACTATCACTCCACTTCGAGGCACAACAAGCCACATTCAAACTACTGAAAGAAATATATTCTGGCCATTCCTTGTGAAACAAGAGTTCACACAATAATCAAACCTCATACAGTGCTTCCACATGAAATTGTTCCACTCCAAAGCTTTCTCGAACCTGAAAAAAAAGTTCATCAAGCCATTGACCCCATTGAATATGTATATGTCATATATAAACCACGCTAAAAAGTAGATAATATTCTACAATAAAGTCGTTTTCTTGATGCACTTTGCTTCCATTTAAACAACGAACACTTAATACACTTAAATGAAAATAAAGCAATGTGGATTTTTATTATTATCTTCACAATGACGCGCAAATGGAATGCGTAAACGTGTATAGATGATACTGTGACTACCCTTTGTGCTGCCTCGATCTCTCTGAAGGAGAAATAAAGGAAAATCAAGCCAACGCACTTCCCTCAAAAAAATCACGGTTAGTCCAGCCGATAAACTTTCAAAACTTCACTTCGCATGATCATAAGTCACATTATTAAGTGAGTCTTCCAGGGAAAAAAAAACTCGTAAAACTAAATAATATAATGGTAAATTTTGCATGAGTCACAAGCAATACTTGGAGAGCTTTAGGATCTTTTTGATAAACTTTAAGTCGCGGTTTTTCTGTTCAAAATAACTCGTTTTATTGTGCCATTCAACCTGTACCAATACAACCCTAACAATATCACACATTAGCTTGCACACCCGTAATGAAAAAAATTAAAAAAGGAGTGTTGCCTATTATTATTTTCAGTATTCACTCACTGGATTGTACATTTGTGGATATGAATAAAATAGATCCTGTCTACAGTGTTATATTTAACTCTTTGAAGAAAAGCAAAAGACAATTCAATACAACGCGATTTGTCGGAAGCAGTGTTAATTTTTCCACAGTGAAAAACAATCACAAACCCACATACACAACAATCATAAGCTGTACTATTCCCTTTTTTAAAAAAAAAAAAGAATTTAGAATTTTCATTTTTTCTGTGATGCATTTTTTATGGGTGATATCTTGGCACGATGGGGCCGACATCTCAATTCTTCGAGAGTTGATTCTTACTTCATTAATAGCCCGCAATTTACTGAGAATATTTTCCTCAATCGATGCCGCATTAGGGGAAGGCTCTCATATTTTTCTGACATCACTCAGCACCCTCTGCTAATCTAAATTGCCCTTGACAAAACACAGACAGAGAATCCTTAAAATTATTGATTCAAGAAATCCATGAGACGCGTTTTTGCAGTATTCAAATCCTCCTCCGAAAAATATCTTCCATCGCACTGAAAAGTATTCACCTCGTATTCTTGGAGAGATGGCTTCTCTACCTGTGGGTCTCTCCTTTCCCTCTTAGCAATTTGGAATGAAAATATTTTCCGTTGTTGGTGAATAATAAGAGCTAAAGCGCCTCGATCAGATCCAGTGTTTTGGCGGGCTCGTATTCAGTGACATCTAAGAACCAGGATGTCATTAAATTTTTTGCAATGAATATCTTTCAGACAGCGAAGAATGAATTCTAGGATTTCGACTGCACGAAAAAATAAAAGGAATTGATGCTATTGCTGCCCTCACCACAGTAGGAGGAGATCTTCCGCCTCAGAAATTGACGTCCAGCCATGCGGCGTACCACTCCCAACGAATTTTATTTCCCCTCAACTCTTCCAAATAATTCTCTCACAGGTAAAGACGGCAAGGCTCAATGCAGAAGCTGATAAACCAATCAGTGTGGCTTCCGGAAAATCAGCAAACAGACAAAAAATAGAATGGGTTCAAGTAGCTAGAATGAACTCATTCTTTCAGGGCAACGCAAACCTTGATAAAAATATCCGAGAAGGATACTGCATCCTCAATGTCTCACTGTTTTTCGAAAATTTGTTGTCACTAACGTACAACTCTTGCTGCTGTAAAAAAAGGTAGAAAAAATTCCAAATCTGAAAAGACAACAAATTTCATCCACACAACAAAACCCCCACTCTATCAGAATTATTTCCTCCACTGATATTCCATGGAAGGTCCATCATCGCTTTTCTTTTCCAGACTCGTTCCATTCCAGTTCCTTTCATGTCTTCCTAACAAAAAGATGAAAAAAGAGGAAAGAAAAATCAGGGAGAAGCGCGTGTTCCTCATGGGGTAGCTGGTTTATGGGGATTTTATTTTTTGGATTATTTTTTTACATCAAGAAGGCGGCACCGAGGAGCCACAGGGGCTGAGTTAGAGAGGCTCCGTTTGGGCGGTTAGACAAGAGCGGAAGCGTGCGACCGGGTGATTCGTCTGGACTGTGCTCCGACAAAGACGAAGTGCCGTGTGAATTGTGTCCTGTTTGGCCAGGTGGTCCGCCTCCGGTGTCTCTGCGGATCCGTCTTCCGCTGGAGGACCCGTTGGAATTCCCTTGGGTGCGTGTGTCTTCCTGGGCTGTGAGGGCGTCGTATAATTCCTCCCACCACTGGGTGGAGTTATTATTATACTCGCTCCAGCACCAGCTGCCGTAATTCACGCAGACATCCCCGCCTCCCCCACAGTAACCGTGACCCCAACCCCAGCTTGGGCTGCTCTGATGTTCAACTTTTAGTTTACTCAGCAAAGTCTTATTTGCCGCTTCTAGAGTAAGATTAGGCGTCTGACCCAAACACGGCTTGACCACTTTTTCCCACGTGGTGCTTAGGTGCTCCCTAACCTGTCCGTTCCCGTCGTGGGTGGTCTCGGTCCACCAATGGCTGTTATTATTATGGCACCCATTCCCATGCTCTTGGTTCTTGTCACATCCCAAGTCCGTCGCATTCTTCCCGCACAGTGTTGGTTTTTTTCCGCCCTCGTGCGAGTACCGTCCGAACGGGAACCCATTGTTTCCCACAGTGCACATACAAAGCATGTCGTGCGGGATGGACCAGCCGGGGTAGTTTTTCCCGTCACTGTGCGTGCAGTCCCCACACCAGTTTCTGCGGTTCTCGGGCTTGTTGTGCGTGCTTGGAAGCCCAGCCAACAACGTGTTAAAGTCTCCCCCACTCTCATTTCCAAAAATGGCCCTTTTCAAAGCCTTCTTTAACTTATCCCCTGTACTACTGTTGTAAAGGGTCACAGCAGCCTTCAATACGCTGCACAGAGTCTCATGTTCGTTCTTACTGTGATGTTCACTTGTCCCTGTGCTTGCCCTCCAGTCCCCATCACCACGCACACCACCATCCAAAACCACATCCCCTTCATCCTCCCTGATCCTTATCTTTCTTTCTCTCTCTTTACCACAACAGAAAAGCAATCTGCGAAGGGAAACCTATTCATTTGCGCTAAAGGAGCAAGGAAGGAGAGGAAGAACTTTGCCCTTGGAAATGTGAGGTATGATTGAGGATGAAAAGGTACTCTAGAAAGACACTTTCTTTTTTTTGAGGTGATTCATTTCTTTCTAAGCAGGCTCTTCGGGGCACTGTGTCAAATCGCATGGGAGTAAATTGTATTTTGAAAAGATTTTCGAGGACACACGCAGATTCTCAAAGTGGAGGGTTCGATGGGCATACGGGCGACAAAAAATTCTTGAAAGCATTCTTGTTTTTTCGCTTTATTTTTTTCATTTTATCAAGCTTGTCCGCAAGCGATTTCTTGAGGGTCCATTTCCTTTATAAGACGCTTTCTTTGTTAGTTTCTCCTTAAATTGTAAACTATCCTCCTTGAGAGAAAAAGATAAGAAGCATTCACTTAATTTGAAAATTAATTTTAAGGGTTCATGTGTATTTTTAGAGATGGGTTACACAAATGAGTCGCAAATTTCCAGAAATACTTTCGTGCTCCTGTTGAGGTTGTCTTAGTGACTACATTTCGTATAACTATAATTCACACGTTTCACATTTTCACCTACATACAAATATTTTGTGACGGTTATACAGAAAAGGTGAAAGCATAAAAATGTTTCCGGCCGCGTCCCATTTGCTCGCCAGATTGGCTTTCCCACACGCCTTGTCCCTCGCCGCTACCTTCTTCAGGGCGCCGTTTCCCTTCTCACCCCTTTTCCTCCTTCCTCTCCGAAAATGACTTTATTGAAAGCGGCGTCGGCTTCAAAAAAAACTGATACCAAAAAGTTGGATTAAACCCCACACACCTCACTCTCACACCTCACAATCATACTTTGTACAATCAGTTAATTAATCTTCCCGTATGTATATTCTGAAAAATGAATAGAGACATATATGAAATTGAAATGAGGTGTGGGTGAAATAATATTGGAATATCCGCCTGGAAAGGCTTATCCCCCTCATCAGTGCCACACAAAAAGCGGCTTGTACTCAGAAGTATTGAATGTGGAGGAATGAAAAAGCTATATTCATTTTCAAAGCTACAGTTCATTCTGATGAAATGTACATATTTTTTGTGTATTCAAAATAAGACACAATAAGGGTTCGTAACATTGAGTACATGAGATCAGTTCTAGTGAATTGTTATTCTAGAAAAAGAGTTTCCAAAAGATGATAAACCATAAAGTAAAGATTCTACACAAAGAGGGAATGACATATTCTCACCAGAGTCATCAGCAATTCTATCGGGCTTGAGCAGCACTTGATACTGGTAAATGTTATCAAAGAACGTGATGATGTTTTCCTGAAGAATGCCCGTTGTGAAACCCTGTGGATATTCTATTTCTACTCCCTGTGATAGCAAAGTGTCAGAGGAACTGTGAATATAAATAATTTCGCAGTGCACGTTGGGGACTACATACTCCCATCCCAAAAACTCATTGTCCATTCTCTCCCAAAACGCTTTGAGTGTTAGCGCGTTCACACAGTTTGGACGCTGTGTTAAATCCGTCACAATCTTAAGTAGTACGATAGTGTGCTTCCTCATCTTCTCCTTTACAAAGAAGAAGGCATCCACGAGCGGGAAAAATGATTTGGAAACGTAGAGCGTCCTGAAGTCAATGTTTCCCTTATTCAATCCTGTGGCGCTGCAGGAGACCATCGAGAGCGTGTTGAACTTCACAATTTTTCCTACCCTTTTTAAAGCGCTCCCGCGCCTACTTGACGCACCCCTCCGCGGTAGGTGCATGAGTTGCGACACCATGTGCGTAAAGCGCATGGTGTCAACTAAATCTTCCAGCAATTTCTGCAGGAAGAAATAGTGTGTTATCCATTTAAACTTTAAACTTTCATTATAATGCTTATTTTTTATTACAATTAAAAATGCACGCGATAACATATCTCTCGATATGTTATCGATGCAGACCTCATATGGTCTACATGCCCAGTCTCCAAGGGTCAAAATCCCCTGCTGGCGCATGACCCGGGCGCTTTCCAGAAGATCATCCCTCAGCGAGGAAGCATTTGCGTGGAAAGAATTCATTATCCTTCCGTGATGCGCTTCACTTTGGAGATAGTCTCTAGGCCTATAGAGGAAGTCCTCGAGGCTAACAAAGCACTCCGGGTTTAGTCCGAATGAGTCATTATAATACCTAACGAAGAAATCAAAAGCACCAACACCCCGCAGGTCGTGGAAGTTTTCACGAAGGATCCTTCTAACCTTGGTATCCAAAGTCCAGGTTGTTTGGATTCCCCAAACTTCCACGAGCATGTGTTCAGTGTTCATCTTTGCGCTGATAATTTTTACTACTCAAATTTTCAAAGCTATACAAGAAACCTTTAATATCGCAATGTGTGATCAATGGGAATAATATGAAAATATAATTACTGCTAAAGGCTTTAGTTTATGCAATAAGTGTTGCAATTTGAACATATGAATCAAAAGTAACTTGTCGTTTGCATGCGAGCAAAAGTTCCTATTTGTAAAACTCTCACAACTCACAATCATATTTTGTACGATTCGTTGATTAATCTACACAGTTGTAAATTACGGTAACTAATAAGGAACATAATCGTGTGAAATGAGTTTGCTCGAGATGGCGTGAGTGTATCTTCACTTTAGAATAAAATGGACTGCGTTTTTTACCTACCATTCTCTGATCCATACGCGACTGAAGCGTTCTAAATGGCTAGCCAAAATCCCTCAGCAAATCATTCATACAATGAACAATAAGATTATTAAATATTATTTTTCACGACAGAAATACGACACGTGGTATCGTAAATTACTTTCCTCTATTTCTTCCTACTTTAAATTTCCCTACAAAGAATACCTGAAAGAAAGTCAAAAGAACGCACCTTATATGCAAAAATACCTGCTTCTCATCCCACTAAAAAATAACACTCATGCTCAGAAATAAATGAGATACTCTTTTGGTATTCATCAAAAAAAATAAAGACTATACGTTTTTTCCTTCATCTTAACATTTTGTTTCTACTGCACAATAAACCTAAAAAGCATTCACTCACCACTTCGGCTTCATCCCGACATGATTCCCTTTTACAATATACAAAACTGTTCTTAAAAGGCATAGGCCAAAAATTACTAAATTTTCGCCTCTATATTAAAATCATTTTTAATTTACACTGTTCAAAAACTCAATGAAAGAAAATCCGCATACGTATTTCCTCATTTACATTATCCTCAATGTCCATTAAATTCATATGTTCATGTCCGTTTGTTATTTTCATCATTGTAGTTTGATCAAGTGATGCAAAGTGCAGCAAAATTCACTAAGCTATGACCCGCTTTATCTTCTTTGCTATCATCTACTTCGTCACTATTACTTTCTTTGAGCATAACTAATAAATTGTGAACTGTAAAAATAACAAAGGAGAAATTTCCTTCTAATATACCTACAATCAAAAGATAGTTATACGTTCATCCCTAAAAAAAAATATCCCAATACAGAACACACCTCTAATACGTATCATACAATACCTAAATTCTACATTCTTCCAAGCTTCCAAGTAAAATCAAAACAAGTTACACTAAACACAATGATAATAATAAACTAAATACAGGTGGCAATAATAACAAAATGCCACAAATATAACTCTCACCTAAAGCACAAAACTATAAGATATATTTGCCACAATCAACACGAACATTACCTACACAAAAACACAAAAAAATAAATAAGTATATAACAGAACAAAATTAGCTATTGAAAAAAACTAATAAACAATAAAAACACTCAATAAAAACACAATAAGAAAAACCATAATAACAAACAAAACATATCCCTTATTACAAATATATATAACAAGAGAAAAGTGATAAAAATACCAATTCTATATAACAATCAAAATCAAAAATTAAATAAAAGACGAAGAAACCTATATAACAAGATCATTTACAAAAAACAAAAAAACCTATATAACAACACAATTTACAAAAACAATAAAAAGCTATATAACAACACCAAAACGAAAAATGTACTTTTTGACCCCAATTTTTTTGCAAAATTTTGAAAAACCACTATGCGCGTCAAATAGGCCCGAAAACGACAAATACGTGCCAAATACGCGTTTTTCGAATTTTTGCGTTTTGACATTTTTGACCATTTTCAAAAAAACCGGTTTTTGGCCATTTTGGCCCAAAAATGTGAATTTTGGGAAAATCGCAAAATGCCCGTTCTCGCTCGAAATTGAATCATTTTTAAAACGGATTTCGGCGTTTTCGATGTAAATTAGGGACAAACAAATCCCGCACAACCATTTTTGGAACAAAAAAAATTTTCGCCGAAAAAGTCAAAAAAAATATTTTTTACAAAAAAGTTTGCAAAAATTTGAAAAAGTTTTGACCCAATTTTTTGCAAAATTTTGAAAAACCACTATGCGCGTCAAATAGGCCCGAAAACGACAAATACGTGCCAAATACGCGTTTTTCGAATTTTTGCGTTTTTGACATTTTTGACCATTTTCAAAAAAACCGGTTTTTGGCCATTTTGGCCCAAAAAGGTGAATTTTGGGAAAATCGCAAAATGCCCGTTCTCGCTCGAAATTGAATCATTTTTAAAACGGATTTCGGCGTTTTCGATGTAAATTAGGGACAAACAAATCCCGCACAACCATTTTTGGAAACAAAAATATTACTCACATTCATGTCGTTGAGGTCGGACTCTTCATCTTCCTTGTCGCGATCCCACGCGATACACGCTTGGCTTTTCAGGAGGAACAGTTCTGCTTGATTTTTGAGAATATGTTGTTCGATATTTTCGCTATCTGTATTTTTTCGAAAGCTTCTCGAAACTTGTTGTCCCAAGGGATGTCATAAGTTATTCCATTTTTGAGAGCCTCGCGCTGTAATCACCGCAGATGCTTTCGTTTCTTCTCTGTATGGTCTGGACTTGGAGTTTCATCCCCACTCCCATCATACTCTTAAACCTCACATCGATTCGTACTTTTCCCACTGCGTCCGAAAATATTTTCGTCCTCATTTCTCGCCGCTCCCTTCCCAACCGTCCTCACATACTCTTTCATCAAAACGGAGAGTTGCTTTGTTAGTTTTTTTGTCGTCCAATAATTCCCGACAAAACTTTCCGATCTTATCGAAGGACTGTGTAGGAAAAAGAGCACCGTCTTCTTCGTATTGTAATTCATTTGATTCCAGACGCCGTATTTGCAGCAATCATTTTTATTGTTATGGAAGCAATTGCCATTTTTACCGTCGCAGGAATCACCAGTCTTGCAGCAGTCTTTGTTGAGGCAAACAGTCTTCTTAGGTGGCCTGAGTTTTCCGTGACAGGGCGGCTCACACCAGCCAGTACCTTCCCCCAAAAAAGAAATATCGTTGAAAAGAGTTTTGCCGGTTTCTTTTTCTCCGCTCCCACAAATTGCACTCACGTTTTTATCGTCATTAAAAATACTCTCATTATTGCTGAGGATATCAGAAAATTTTCTATCCTGCTTCAGCACCTCAGTGACCTCTCCACGTACAAGCCCCGCAGCAGAGACAGTTCCGCTTCCTTCACTTTCCGGTTGACCTCTACAGCTATCTTTCGCTTCTCAATTATCTTCTCTTCCTTCTTAATCAACCTTCCAATTTCGTTGTGCGTTTTTTTCCAGTTCTCTGGCCGCGTGGGTGGGGACGAATCCTCCTTGAGAAAATCTTTCACTCCCCATAATGTCTCTCGTAAGTCCTTTATGTTGTCCGCGGCAGGGTTAAAAGAACCTCCATTTCTTTCACAACTTCTTTATCCTTGTCTTCGTCATAAAAGTATTTCAAGCAGTACATCATGTCATTCGCTTTTTTGAATATCCTGCAAAATAAATTGAACTCTTTCCCGCTGGGATGCACGAAGCATAAGCCCTCACACACTACCAGTCCCAAGGGCGCCTCCAGAGCAAAGTTCATTATCATTCATTTAATCTTGCTAAAAAAGAATTAGAATTTCATTTTTTCTCAAGGATGACTCTGGTGATATCTTGGCACAATGAGCATGACATCTCCAGTTACCTAGAGCCCTGATGTCCCTCTTCCTTCATGGTATGAATGCTGAAGATATATTCTTTGACGCGGTGCCGCATTTAACAAAGAATTCTCGCATTTTCTAAAACCATTCGGAATTTTCAATTAACCTAAATGGCCCTTGACGAAACACTGAAAAAGATTCCTTAAATTCCTTCACACAAGAAATCGATGAGACGCGTTTTTACACTATTCAAATTCTCCTCCGACAAATATCCTCCATCGCACTGAAAAGCATTCACCTCGTACTCTTGGAGAGATGGCTTCCCTACCTGTGGGTCTCTCTCTTCCCTCTTTGCAATTTGGAATGAAAATATTTTCCGTTGCTGGTGAATAATGCAGCTCAAAAACGCCTCGATCAGATCCAGTGTATTGGTGGGCTCGCATTCAGTGACATCTAAGAAACAGGATGTCATTAAATTTTTTGCAATGAATGGCTTTCAGACTGCGAAGAATGAATTCTAGGATTTCGACTGCACGAAAAAATAAAAGGGATTGATGCTATTGCTTCCCTTACCACAGTGGAAAGAAAATCTTCCATCACATCAGAGTCCAAATTTCCCACTCACGCCGCCGTAACAAGATTCATGAATTTAAGTTCCACTCAACTCTTCCGAATAACTCTCTCATAAAAAAGTGGAAGGGTTACATGGGAAAGCATACACGCCAGCGAGTGTAACCTTCCAACAATTGAAAACACGTAAAGAATTAGAATTTGTTCAAAATAGCTAGAATGAATTCCTTCTTACCATGATGAGAGTTCTGATAATACTATAATGAGAATAAAATTCGTGTGAAATAAAA
>NHOR01000503.1:0-10000 GCA_002287245.1 Trypanosoma congolense
AATGAATTCTAGGATTTCGACTGCACGAAAGAATGAAAGGGGTTGGTATTATCACTGCTCTCACCACGGTAGGAGAAGATCTTCCGCCTCAGAATCCAACAACGAACATTCACATGCTCCTCCATGAATTTAATTTCCCCTCAACTCTTCCAAATAATTCTCTCACAAGTAAAGACGGCAAGGCTCAATTCAAGAGCTGATTCCACGATGTCTGTAGCTCTCAAAGAATTGGAAGAAGTGCAAAAATTAGAATGAGTTAAGGCAGCAAGAATAAATCCTCGCACGGACGATTCAAGTTCTGATAATAATCTCCGGAAAAAAGGATAATGTGCGACAATGTTTCACTTATTCTCTACAAATTTTGTTTAGCTAACATTCAACTTATTCTGCTTGACAAAACTAGTATATAAAAGTAAAAATTTCAAATCGGCATAAATAATAATATCATCCAACATAACCTTCAATATCGCAACGAATTCAGATTTTCTCAGTCCTTTTCCATCTCAGGACAGAGATAACAATCGAAATGCTATGGTTAAAACTGAAGGAGAGATATTAAGGGTCCGAATATTCAGCTTGATTCTCATCACTAAACAAAGTGAAGCAGTCAATGACAACATTTTCCTTACAAGCTTTGAAACAGGACCACAAAAAGATATGAGATGAAATATCACTTTCCATACCAAAATCTCTCCAAAACAAATAATTCACTGGCATTATAAGTAAACATATCATATTCACATCAGGCCATTTCATCATCCCAAACAAAGATTGTAAATATCGATCACAAACCATCCAAATAGAGAAAAACAAAAACAAAAAAAATATAAAATTCCCAACAAATCGTCCAAATTTCATTCCACAACTCAAAAAAATGTCAAAAAACGCAAAAATTCGAAAAACGCGTATTTGGCACGTATTTGTCGTTTTGGGGCCTATTTGACGCGCATAGTGGTTTTTCAAAATTTTGCAAAAATTGGGTCAAAAACTTTTTCAAATTTTTGCAAATTTTTTTGTAAAAAAATATTTTTTTTTGACTTTTTCGGCGAAAATTTTTTTTGTTCCAAAAATGGTTGTGCGGGATTTGTTTGTCCCTAATTTACATCGAAAACGCCGAAATCCGTTTTAAAAATGATTCAATTTCGAGCGAGAACGGGCATTTTGCGATTTTCCCAAAATTCACATTTTTGGGCCAAAATGGCCAAAAACCGGTTTTTTTGAAAATGGTCAAAAATGTCAAAAACGCAAAAATTCGAAAAACGCGTATTTGGCACGTATTTGTCGTTTTCGGGCCTATTTGACGCGCATAGTGGTTTTTCAAAATTTTTGCAAAAAATTGGGTCAAAAACTTTTTCAAATTTTTGCAAACTTTTTTGTAAAAAATATTTTTTTTTTGACTTTTTCGGCGAAAATTTTTTTTGTTCCAAAAATGGTTGTGCGGGATTTGTTTGTCCCTAATTTTCATCGAAAACGCCGAAATCCGTTTTAAAAATGATTCAATTTCGAGCGAGAACGGGCATTTTGCGATTTTCCCAAAATTCACATTTTTGGGCCAAAATGGCCAAAAACCGGTTTTTTTGAAAATGGTCAAAAATGTCAAAAACGCAAAAATTCGAAAAACGCGTATTTGGCACGTATTTGTCGTTTTCGGGCCTATTTGACGCGCATAGTGGTTTTTCAAAATTTTGCAAAAAATTCGGTCAAAAACTTTTTCAAATTTTTGCAAACTTTTTTGTAAAAAAATATTTTTTTTTGACTTTTTCGGCGAAAATTTTTTTTTGTTCCAAAAATGGTTGTGCGGGATTTGTTTGTCCCTAATTTTCATCGAAAACGCCGAAATCCGTTTTAAAAATGATTCAATTTCGAGCGAGAACGGGCATTTTGCGATTTTCCCAAAATTCACATTTTTGGGCCAAAATGGCCAAAAACCGGTTTTTTTGAAAATGGTCAAAAATGTCAAAAACGCAAAAATTCGAAAAACGCATTTTGGCACGTATTTGTCGTTTTGGGCCTATTTGACGCGCATTTCAAAATTTTGCAAAAAATTGGGTCAAAAACTTTTTCAAATTTTTGCAAACTTTTTTGTAAAAAAATATTTTTTTTTGACTTTTTCGGCGAAAATTTTTTTTGTTCCAAAAATGGTTGTGCGGGATTTGTTTGTCCCTAATTTTCATCGAAAACGCCGAAATCCGTTTTAAAAATGATTCAATTTCGAGCGAGAACGGGCATTTTGCGATTTTCCCAAAATTCACATTTTTGGGCCAAAATGGCCAAAAACCGGTTTTTTTGAAAATGGTCAAAAATGTCAAAAACGCAAAAATTCGAAAAACGCGTATTTGGCACGTATTTGTCGTTTTGGGGCCTATTTGACGCGCATAGTGGTTTTTCAAAATTTTGCAAAAAATTGGGTCAAAAACTTTTTCAAATTTTTGCAAACTTTTTTGTAAAAAAATATTTTTTTTTGACTTTTTCGGCGAAAATTTTTTTGTTCCAAAAATGGTTGTGCGGGATTTTTTTGTCCCTAATTTACATCGAAAACGCCGAAATCCGTTTTAAAAATGATTCAATTTCGAGCGAGAACGGGCATTTTGCGATTTTCCCAAAATTCACATTTTTGGGCCAAAATGGCCAAAAACCGGTTTTTTTGAAAATGGTCAAAAATGTCAAAAACGCAAAAATTCGAAAAACGCGTATTTGGCACGTATTTGTCGTTTTGGGGCCTATTTGACGCGCATAGTGGTTTTTTCAAAATTTTGCAAAAAATTGGGTCAAAAACTTTTTCAAATTTTTTGCAAACTTTTTTGTAAAAAATTTTTTTTTTGACTTTTTCGGCGAAAATTTTTTTTGTTCCAAAAATGGTTGTGCGGGATTTGTTTGTCCCCTAATTTCATCGAAAACGCCGAAATCCGTTTTAAAAATGATTCAATTTCGAGCGAGAACGGGCATTTTGCGATTTTCCCAAAATTCACATTTTTGGGCCAAAATGGCCAAAAACCGGTTTTTTTTGAAAATGGTCAAAAATGTCAAAAACGCAAAAATTCGAAAAACGCGTATTTGGCACGTATTTGTCGTTTTTGGGCCTATTTGACGCGCATAGTGGTTTTTCAAAATTTTGCAAAAAATTGGGTCAAAAACTTTTTCAAATTTTTGCAAACTTTTTTTGTAAAAAAATATTTTTTTTTGACTTTTTTCGGCGAAAATTTTTTTTGTTCCAAAAATGGTTGTGCGGGATTTGTTTGTCCCTAATTTTCATCGAAACGCCGAAATCCGTTTTAAAAATGATTCAATTTCGAGCGAGAACGGGCATTTTGCGATTTTCCCAAATTCACATTTTTGGGCCAAAATGGCCAAAAACCGGTTTTTTTGAAAATGGTCAAAAATGTCAAAAACGCAAAAATTCGAAAAACGCGTATTTGGCACGTATTTGTCGTTTTGGGGCCTATTTGACGCGCATAGTGGTTTTTCAAAATTTTGCAAAAAATTGGGTTCAAAAACTTTTTCAAATTTTTGCAAATTTTTTGTAAAAAAATATTTTTTTTTTGACTTTTTCGGCGAAAATTTTTTTTTGTTCCAAAAATGGTTGTGCGGGATTTGTTTGTCCCTAATTTTCATCGAAAACGCCGAAATCCGTTTTAAAAATGATTCAATTTCGAGCGAGAACGGGCATTTTGCGATTTTCCCAAAATTCACATTTTTGGGCCAAAATGGCCAAAAACCGGTTTTTTTTGAAAATGGTCAAAAATGTCAAAAACGCAAAAATTCGAAAAACGCGTATTTGGCACGTATTTGTCGTTTTGGGCCTATTTGACGCGCATAGTGGTTTTTTCAAAATTTTGCAAAAAATTGGGTCAAAAACTTTTTCAAATTTTTTGCAAACTTTTTTGTAAAAAAATATTTTTTTTTGACTTTTTCGGCGAAAATTTTTTTTGTTCCAAAAATGGTTGTGCGGGATTTGTTGTCCCTAATTTTCATCGAAAACGCCGAAATCCGTTTTAAAAATGATTCAATTTCGAGCGAGAACGGGCATTTTGCGATTTTCCCAAAATTCACATTTTTGGGCCAAAATGGCCAAAAACCGGTTTTTTGAAAATGGTCAAAAATGTCAAAAACGCAAAAATTCGAAAAACGCGTATTTGGCACGTATTTGTCGTTTTGGGGCCTATTTGACGCGCATAGTGGTTTTTCAAATTTTGCAAAAAATTGGGTCAAAAACTTTTTCAAATTTTTGCAAACTTTTTTGTAAAAAAATATTTTTTTTTTGACTTTTTCGGGCGAAAATTTTTTTTGTTCCAAAAATGGTTGTGCGGGATTTGTTTGTCCCTAATTTCATCGAAAACGCCGAAATCCGTTTTAAAAATGATTCAATTTCGAGCGAGAACGGGCATTTTGCGATTTTCCCAAAATTCACATTTTTGGGCCAAAATGGCCAAAAACCGGTTTTTTTGAAAATGGTCAAAAATGTCAAAAACGCAAAAATTCGAAAAACGCGTATTTGGCACGTATTTGTCGTTTTCGGGGCCTATTTTGACGCGCATAGTGGTTTTTTCAAAATTTTGCAAAAAATTCGGTCAAAAACTTTTTTCAAATTTTTGCAAACTTTTTTGTAAAAAAATATTTTTTTTTGACTTTTTCGGCGAAAATTTTTTTTTGTTCCAAAAATGGTTGTGCGGGATTTGTTTGTCCCTAATTTCATCGAAAACGCCGAAATCCGTTTTAAAAATGATTCAATTTCGAGCGAGAACGGGCATTTTGCGATTTTCCCAAAATTCACATTTTTGGGCCAAAATGGCCAAAAACCGGTTTTTTTGAAAATGGTCAAAAATGTCAAAAACGCAAAAATTCGAAAACGCGTATTTGGCACGTATTTGTCGTTTTGGGCCTATTTGACGCGCATAGTGGTTTTTCAAAATTTTGCCAAAAAATTGGGTCAAAAACTTTTTCAAATTTTTGCAAACTTTTTTGTAAAAAAATATTTTTTTTTGACTTTTTCGGCGAAAATTTTTTTTGTTCCAAAAATGGTTGTGCGGGATTTGTTTGTCCCTAATTTACATCGAAAACGCCGAAATCCGTTTTAAAAATGATTCAATTTCGAGCGAGAACGGGCATTTTGCGATTTTCCCAAAATTCACATTTTTGGGCCAAAATGGCCAAAAACCGGTTTTTTTTGAAAATGGTCAAAAATGTCAAAAACGCAAAAATTCGAAAAACGCGTATTTGGCACGTATTTGTCGTTTTCGGGCCTATTTGACGCGCATAGTGGTTTTTTCAAAATTTTTGCAAAAAATTGGGTCAAAAACTTTTTCAAATTTTTTGCAAACTTTTTTGTAAAAAAATATTTTTTTTTTGACTTTTTCGGCGAAAATTTTTTTTGTTCCAAAAATGGTTGTGCGGGATTTGTTTGTCCCTAATTTTCATCGAAAACGCCGAAATCCGTTTTAAAAATGATTCAATTTCGAGCGAGAACGGGCATTTTGCGATTTTCCCAAAATTCACATTTTTGGGCCAAAATGGCCAAAAACCGGTTTTTTTGAAAATGGTCAAAAATGTCAAAAACGCAAAAATTTCGAAAAACGCGTATTTGGCACGTATTTGTCGTTTTGGGGCCTATTTGACGCGCATAGTGGTTTTTCAAAATTTTGCAAAAAATTGGGTCAAAAACTTTTTCAAATTTTTGCAAACTTTTTTGTAAAAAAATATTTTTTTTTGACTTTTTCGGCGAAAATTTTTTTTGTTCCAAAAATGGTTGTGCGGGATTTGTTTGTCCCTAATTTACATCGAAAACGCCGAAATCCGTTTTAAAAATGATTCAATTTCGAGCGAGAACGGGCATTTTGCGATTTTCCCAAAATTCACATTTTTGGGCCAAAATGGCCAAAAACCGGTTTTTTTGAAAATGGTCAAAAATGTCAAAAACGCAAAAATTCGAAAAACGCGTATTTGGCACGTATTTGTCGTTTTGGGGCCTATTTGACGCGCATAGTGGTTTTTCAAAATTTTGCAAAAAATTGGGTCAAAAACTTTTTTCAAATTTTTGCAAACTTTTTTGTAAAAAAATATTTTTTTTTTGACTTTTTCGGCGAAAATTTTTTTTGTTCCAAAAATGGTTGTGCGGGATTTGTTTGTCCCTAATTTTCATCGAAAACGCCGAAATCCGTTTTAAAAATGATTCAATTTCGAGCGAGAACGGGCATTTTGCGATTTTCCCAAAATTCACATTTTTGGGCCAAAATGGCCAAAAACCGGTTTTTTTTGAAAATGGTCAAAAATGTCAAAAACGCAAAAATTCGAAAAACGCGTATTTGGCACGTATTTGTCGTTTTGGGGCCTATTTGACGCGCATAGTGGTTTTTCAAATTTTGCAAAAAATTGGGTCAAAAACTTTTCAAATTTTTGCAAATTTTTTGTAAAAAATATTTTTTTTTGACTTTTTCGGCGAAAATTTTTTTTGTTCCAAAAATGGTTGTGCGGGATTTGTTTGTCCCTAATTTTCATCGAAAACGCCGAAATCCGTTTTAAAAATGATTCAATTTCGAGCGAGAACGGGCATTTTGCGATTTTCCCAAAATTCACATTTTGGGCCAAAATGGCCAAAAACCGGTTTTTTTGAAAATGGTCAAAAATGTCAAAAACGCAAAAATTCGAAAAACGCGTATTTGGCACGTATTTGTCGTTTTGGGGCCTATTTGACGCGCATAGTGGTTTTTTCAAAATTTTGCAAAAATTGGGTCAAAAACTTTTTCAAATTTTTGCAAACTTTTTTTATTTTTTTTTTTTACTTTTTTTTTTGTTGGATGTTTAATTTTTCTCTGTCTTGTTGTGATGTATCTTTGCAAATGTATGGATGTTTATTAGTGTGGGTTGTGGATTTCTTTTTGTACTTCGTTGGAGTGTTTATATCTTGTCTCGTTGGGTTGCTTTACTAGAGCAATGGAGCTATATCCCATCCAAAATTCTGCAGTAGAGAAATAATATTTCTTCACGTGTGCTTTTGTGGTGTTGTGATGGCTTTTTAGCTGAAAGTCTTCATTGATATCCTCACGTGATTCTGCTAATAGGAATCGAAGGAGTGCTGGAATCCTAACCCTAACTCGTTCGCCCCAAGATCTCGATAGGTGAAGATGTCAGCGGAGGAAATATTCTGATAGAGTGGCGGTTTTGTTGTTTGGATGAAATTTATTGTCTATTCGTATTTGGAATTTTTCTACCTTTTTTTGACAGCAGCAAGAGTTGTACGTTAGTAACAACAAATTTTTCGAAAAACAGTGAGACATTGTGGAGGCAGTCTCCTTCTCCTCGGATATTTTTATCAAGATTTTCGAAGGAAAGAATGAATTCATTCCAGCCACTTGAACCTATTCTATTTTTTTGTCTGTTTGCCTGATTCTCCGGAAGCCACACTGATTGGTTATCAGCTTTTGCATTGAGCCTTGCCGTTTTACCTGTTGAGAGAATATTTGGAAGGTGGGGGAAATAAAATTCGTTGAGAGTGGTACGGCGCAGGGTGGACGTTAATTTTTGAGGCGGAAGATCTCCTCCTACTGTGGTGGCAGCAGCAATAGCATCAATCCTTTTATTTTTTCGTGCAGTCGAAATCCTAGAATTCATTCTTCGCAGTCTGAAAGACATCCATTACAAAAAATTTAAGACATCCTGTTTCTTAGATGTCACTGAATGCGAGCCCGCCGAAACACTGGATCTGATCGAGGCGCTTTAGCTCTTATTATCCACAACAACGGAAAATATTTTCATTCCAATTGCAAAGAGGGAAGAGAGAGCACCACAGGTAGAGAAGCCATCTCTCCAAGAATACGAGGTGAATGCTTCTCAGTGAGATGGAAGATATTTTTCAGAGGAGAATTTGAATGCTGTAAAGACGCGTCTCTGGATTTCTTGTGTGATGGAATTTATGAAATTGTTGGTTTTCTCAAAGGCCATTTGATCAACGAGGATTCCGAGTGATGTCAAAACAATGTGGGAAATTGCTTCCAAAACTGCGTCACCTGAAAAAATATTCTCAGCTTGTTGATTATGAAGGAGGAGGTAATCAGAAATCTCGATCACTCGCGATATTAGCCTCATTGTGCCAAGATATCACCAGAGTCATCCTTGAGAAAAAATGAAAATTCTAATTTTTTTTTATTACGTAGATTAAAGAAATGATAATGAACTTTGCGCTGGTGGCGCCTGGATGTGTGTGTGAGGGCTTAGCCGGCATCCCAGCGGAAAGTTTCAATTTCTTTTGCAGGATATTCAAAAAAGCGAATGACATGATGTACTGCTTGAAATACTTTTATGACGAAGACAAGGATAAAGAAGTTGTGAAAGAAATGGAGGTTCTTTTAACCCTGCCGCGGACAACATGAAGGACTTTCGAGAGCATTATGGGGAGTGAAAGATTTTCTCAATGAGGATTCGCCCCCACGCGGCCAGAGAACTGGAAAAAAAACTCACAACGAAATTGGAAGGTTGATTAAGAAGGAAGAGAAGATAATTGAGAAGCGAAAGATAGCTGTAGAGGTCAACCGGAAAGTGGAGGAGCGGAGCTGTCTCTGCTGCGGGGTTTGTACGTGGAGAAGGTCACTGAGGTGCTGAAGCAGGATAGAAAATTTTCTGATATCCTCAGCAATAATGAGAGTATTTTTAATGACGATAAAAACGTGAGTGCAATTTGTGGGAGCGGAGAAAAAGAAGCCGGCAAAACTCTTTTCAACGATATTTTCTTTTTTTGGGGGAAGGTACTGGCTGGTGTGAGCCGCCCTGTCACGGAAAACTCAGGCCACCTAAGAAGACTGTTTGCCTCAACAAAGACTGCTGCAAGACTGATGATTGCTGCGACGGTAAAAATGGCAATTGCTTCCATAACAATAACAATGATTGCTGCAAATACGGCGTCTGGAATCAAATGAATTACAATAACGAAGAAGACGGTGCTCTTTTTCCTACCCAGTCCTTCGATAAGATCGAAAAGTTTTGTCGGGAATTATTGGACGACAAAAAAACTAACAAAACAACTCTCCGTTTTGCTGAAAGAGTATGTGAGGACGGTTGGGAAGGGAGCGGAAAGAATGAGGACGAAAAGATTTTCGGACGCAGTGGGAAAAGTACGAATCGATGTAAGGTTAAAGAGTATGATGGGAGTGGGGATGAAACTCCAAGTCCAGACCATACAGAGAAGAAGACGAAAGCATCTGCGGTGATTACAGGCGGACTCTTAAAAACATAAAGAAATCTCCTGGCACACCCAATTCGTAAGCTATTACACCAAGAGGCGGGAAGCGAAAATGTCGAGGAAAAAATTTCATAAATCGAGCAGACCTTCTCCTTTTCAAAAGCAAAGTGTGAGGCGCGTACGATCGCGAAAGTGGGGCTGGGAAGGACAGCCTAAACGACACGAATATTTCCATTCTTTTTGATGGGGAAAAAACTCTTTACCAACCTCCTCTTTATCTATTTGTGATCCTCAAAAAAATACCACAAAAAATATCACAGGAAATTTTTTGTGTGTCGAAAAAATATGATATCACTATGAATTGATTTACTCACCTTTTTCTCCTCTCCATGAAGTTATGGAACAAAAGAATACAATGTCAGAAAAGAAGGAATGAGAGCGGGAGTTTATCGAGGTGTCGAATCAAACCACGCAGGCAAATCAGCCCTCGCAACCGGTCAGTGTGGTGATGAAGAAACGAGCGACGGCATTATGGTCGGCATTGCATAAAAACAGCTGGAGGATTCCAATAAATCTGATGATCATGGAGGGGAGACTGTGGATATTTCGTCATAGGAATGAGGAATCAACGCGGAACGAGGCGCCCGCCGAGGCAGCAAATCAGAGCGCACAAGACCCTCCCACGCAGCCGCCGAGCAACCTGCGTGGTGTAAATAAAAATGGAGAATGATGCGAGGCGGAAAAGGACATCGAAGGAGAGTTCGAGAGCCCTCCCTATGCGGTGCGAATGACTCATGAGAAAGAAAAGGAAGAGACCTGGAATGATCGTAT
>NHOR01000217.1:0-26041 GCA_002287245.1 Trypanosoma congolense
TAAAACGGATTTCGGCGTTTTCGATTAAATTAGGGACAAAATCCCGCACAACCATTTTTTGAACAAAAAAAATTTTCGCCGAAAAAGTCAAAAAAAAATATTTTTTTACAAAAAGTTTGCAAAAATTTGAAAAAGTTTTTGACCCAATTTTTTGCAAAAATTTTGAAAAACACTATGCGCGTCAAATAGGCCCAAAACGACAAATACGTGCCAAATACGCGTTTTTCGAATTTTTGCGTTTTTGACATTTTTGACCATTTTCAAAAAAACCGGTTTTTGGCCATTTTGGCCCAAAAATGTGAATTTTGGGAAAATCGCAAAATGCCCGTTCTCGCTCGAAATTGAATCATTTTTTAAAGGATTTCGGCGTTTTCGATGAAATTAGGGACAAACAAATCCCGCACAACCATTTTTGGAACAAAAAAATTTTCGCCGAAAAAGTCAAAAAAAATATTTTTTTACAAAAAAGTTTGCAAAAATTTGAAAAAGTTTTTGACCCAATTTTTTGCAAAATTTTGAAAAACACTATGCGCGTCAAATAGGCCCAAAACGACAAATACGTGCCAAATACGCGTTTTTCGAATTTTTGCGTTTTTGACATTTTTGACCATTTTCAAAAAACCGGTTTTTGGCCATTTTGGCCCAAAAATGTGAATTTTGGGAAAATCGCAAAATGCCCGTTCTCGCTCGAAATTGAATCATTTTTAAAACGGATTTCGGCGTTTTCGATGAAATTAGGGACAAACAAAACAACCATTTTTGGAACAAAAAAAATTTTCGCCGAAAAAGTCAAAAAAAAATATTTTTTTTACAAAAAAGTTTGCAAAAATTTGAAAAAGTTTTTGACCCAATTTTTTGCAAAATTTTGAAAAACCACTATGCGCGTCAAATAGGCCCCAAAACGAAATACGTGCCAAATACGCGTTTTTCGAATTTTTGCGTTTTTGACATTTTTGACCATTTTCAAAAAAAACCGGTTTTTGGCCATTTTGGCCCAAAAATGTGAATTTTGGGAAAATCGCAAAATGCCCGTTCTCGCTCGAAATTGAATCATTTTTAAAACGGATTTCGGCGTTTTCGATGAAATTAGGGACAAACAAATCCCGCACAACCATTTTTGGAACAAAAAAAATTTCGCCGAAAAAGTCAAAAAAAAATTTTTTTCAAAAAAGTTTGCAAAAATTTGAAAAAGTTTTTGACCCAATTTTTTGCAAAATTTTGAAAAACACTATGCGCGTCAAATAGGCCCGAAATACGTGCCAAATACGCGTTTTTCGAATTTTTGCGTTTTTGACATTTTTGACCATTTTCAAAAAACCGGTTTTTGGCCATTTTGGCCCAAAATGTGAATTTTGGGAAAATCGCAAATGCCCGTTCTCGCTCGAAATTGAATCATTTTAAAACGGATTTCGGCGTTTTCGATGAAATTAGGGACAAACAAATCCGCACAACCATTTTTGGAACAAAAAAATTTTCGCCGAAAAAGTCAAAAAAATATTTTTTTACAAAAAGTTTGCAAAAATTTGAAAAAGTTTTTGACCCAATTTTTTGCAAAATTTTGAAAAACCACTATGCGCGTCAAATAGGCCCAAACGACAAATACGTGCCAAATACGCGTTTTTCGAATTTTTGCGTTTTTGACATTTTTGACCATTTTCAAAAAAACCGGTTTTTGGCCATTTTGGCCCAAAAATGTGAATTTGGGAAAATCGCAAAATGCCCGTTCTCGCTCGAAATTGAATCATTTTTAAAACGGATTTCGGCGTTTTCGATGTAAATTAGGGAAAAACAAATCCCGCAAACCATTTTTGGAACAAAAAAATTTTCGCCGAAAAAGTCAAAAAAAATATTTTTTTTACAAAAAAGTTTGCAAAATTTGAAAAAGTTTTTGACCAATTTTTTGCAAAATTTGAAAAACCACTATGCGCGTCAAATAGGCCCAAAACGACAAATACGTGCCAAATACGCGTTTTTCGAATTTTTGCGTTTTTGACATTTTTGACCATTTTCAAAAAAACCGGTTTTTGGCCATTTTGGCCCAAAAATGTGAATTTTGGGAAAATCGCAAATGCCCGTTCTCGCTCGAAATTGAATCATTTTTAAAACGGATTTCGGCGTTTTCGATGTAAATTAGGGACAAACAAATCCCGCACAACCATTTTTGGAACAAAAAAAATTTTCGCCGAAAAAGTCAAAAAAAAATTTTTTTTACAAAAAAGTTTGCAAAAATTTGAAAAAGTTTTTGACCCAATTTTTTGCAAAATTTTGAAAAACACTATGCGCGTCAAATAGGCCCCAAAACGACAAATACGTGCCAAATACGCGTTTTTCGAATTTTTGCGTTTTTGACATTTTTGACCATTTTCAAAAAAACCGGTTTTTGGCCATTTTGGCCCAAAATGTGAATTTTGGGAAAATCGCAAAATGCCCGTTCTCGCTCGAAATTGAATCATTTTTAAAACGGATTTCGGCGTTTTCGATGAAAATTAGGGACAACAAATCCCGCACAACCATTTTTGGAACAAAAAAATTTTCGCCGAAAAGTCAAAAAAAAATATTTTTTTACAAAAAAGTTTGCAAAATTTGAAAAAGTTTTTGACCCAATTTTTTGCAAAATTTTGAAAAACCACTATGCGCGTCAAATAGGCCCAAAACGACAAATACGTGCCAAATACGCGTTTTTCGAATTTTTGCGTTTTTGACATTTTGACCATTTTCAAAAAAACCGGTTTTTGGCCATTTTGGCCCAAAAATGTGAATTTTGGGAAAATCGCAAAATGCCCGTTCTCGCTCGAAATTGAATCATTTTTAAAACGGATTTCGGCGTTTTCGATGAAATTAGGGACAAACAAATCCCGCACAACCATTTTTGGAACAAAAAAAATTTTCGCCGAAAAAGTCAAAAAAAAAATTTTTTTACAAAAAAGTTTGCAAAAATTTGAAAAAGTTTTTGACCAATTTTTTGCAAAATTTTGAAAACCACTATGCGCGTCAAATAGGCCCAAAACGACAAATACGTGCCAAATACGCGTTTTTCGAATTTTTGCGTTTTTGACATTTTGACCATTTTCAAAAAAACCGGTTTTTGGCCATTTTGGCCCAAAAATGAATTTGGGAAATCGCAAATGCCCGTTCTCGCTCGAAATTGAATCATTTTTAAAACGGATTTCGGCGTTTTCGATGTAAATTAGGGACAAACAAATCCCGCACAACCATTTTTGGAACAAAAAAATTTTCGCCAAAAAGTCAAAAAAAAATATTTTTTACAAAAAGTTTGCAAAAATTTGAAAAAGTTTTTGACCAATTTTTTGCAAAATTTTGAAAAACCACTATGCGCGTCAAATAGGCCCAAAACGACAAATACGTGCCAAATACGCGTTTTTCGAATTTTGCGTTTTTGACATTTTTGACCATTTTCAAAAAAACCGGTTTTTGGCCATTTTGGCCCAAAAATGTGAATTTTGGGAAAATCGCAAAATGCCCGTTCTCGCTCGAAATTGAATCATTTTTAAAACGGATTTCGGCGTTTTCGATGAAATTAGGGACAAACAATCCCGCACAACCATTTTTGGAACAAAAAAAATTTTCGCCGAAAAAGTCAAAAAAATATTTTTTACAAAAAATTTGCAAAAATTTGAAAAAGTTTTTGACCCAATTTTTTGCAAAATTTTGAAAACCACTATGCGCGTCAAATAGGCCCCAAAACGACAAATACGTGCCAAATACGCGTTTTTCGAATTTTTGCGTTTTTGACATTTTTGACCATTTTCAAAAAAACCGGTTTTTGGCCATTTTGGCCCAAAAATGTGAATTTTGGGAAAATCGCAAAATGCCCGTTCTCGCTCGAAATTGAATCATTTTTAAAACGGATTTCGGCGTTTTCGATGAAATTAGGGACAAACAAATCCCGCACAACCATTTTTGGAACAAAAAAAATTTTCGCCGAAAAAGTCAAAAAAAAATATTTTTTTACAAAAAAGTTTGCAAAAATTTGAAAAAGTTTTTGACCCAATTTTTTGCAAAATTTCGAAAAACCACTATGCGCGTCAAATAGGCCCAAAACGACAAATACGTGCCAAATACGCGTTTTTCGAATTTTTGCGTTTTTGACATTTTTGACCATTTTCAAAAAAACCGGTTTTTGGCCATTTTGGCCCAAAAATGTGAATTTTGGGAAATCGCAAAATGCCCGTTCTCGCTCGAAATTCAATCATTTTAAAACGGATTTCGGCGTTTTCGATGAAATTAGGGACAAACAAATCCCGCACAACCATTTTTGGAACAAAAAAAATTTTCGCCGAAAAAGTCAAAAAAAAATATTTTTTTACAAAAAAGTTTGCAAAAATTTGAAAAAGTTTTTGACCCAATTTTTGCAAAATTTTGAAAAACCACTATGCGCGTCAAATAGGCCCCAAAACGACAAATACGTGCCAAATACGCGTTTTTCGAATTTTTGCGTTTTTGACATTTTGACCATTTTCAAAAAAAACCGGTTTTTGGCCATTTGGCCCAAAAATGTGAATTTTGGGAAATCGCAAAATGCCCGTTCTCGCTCGAAATTGAATCATTTTAAAACGGATTTCGGCCGTTTTCGATGAAAATTAGGGACAAACAAATCCCGCACAACCATTTTTGGAACAAAAAAAATTTTCGCCGAAAAAGTCAAAAAAAATATTTTTTTTACAAAAAAATTTGCAAAAATTTGAAAAGTTTTTGACCCAATTTTTTGCAAAATTTTGAAAAACCACTATGCGCGTCAAATAGGCCCCAAAACGACAAATACGTGCCAAAATACGCGTTTTCGAATTTTTGCGTTTTTGGACATTTTTGACCATTTCAAAAAAAACGGTTTTTGGCCATTTGGCCCAAAAATGTGAATTTTGGGAAAATCGCAAAATGCCCGTTCTCGCTCGAAATTGAATCATTTTTAAAACGGATTTCGGCGTTTTCGATGAAAATTAGGGACAAACAAATCCCGCACAACCATTTTTGGAACAAAAAAAATTTTCGCCGAAAAAGTCAAAAAAATATTTTTTACAAAAAATTTGCAAAAATTTGAAAAAGTTTTTGACCCAATTTTTGGCAAAATTTTGAAAAACCACTATGCGCGTCAAATAGGCCCCAAAACGACAAATACGTGCCAAATACGCGTTTTTCGAATTTTTGCGTTTTTGACATTTTGACCATTTTCAAAAAAACCGGTTTTTGGCCATTTTGGCCCAAAAATGTGAATTTGGGAAAATCGCAAAATGCCCGTTCTCGCTCGAAATTGAATCATTTTTAAACGGATTTCGGCGTTTTCGATGAAAATTAGGGACAAACAAATCCCGCACAACCATTTTTGGAACAAAAAAAATTTTCGCCGAAAAAGTCAAAAAAAAATATTTTTTTACAAAAAAATTTGCAAAAATTGAAAAAGTTTTTGACCCAATTTTTTGCAAAAATTTTGAAAAACCACTATGCGCGTCAAATAGGCCCAAACGACAAATACGTGCCAAATACGCGTTTTTCGAATTTTTTGCGTTTTTGACATTTTTGACCATTTCAAAAAAACCGGTTTTGGCCATTTTGGCCCAAAAATGTGAATTTTGGGGAAAATCGCAAAATGCCCGTTCTCGCTCGAAATTGAATCATTTTTAAAACGGATTTCGGCGTTTTCGATGAAATTAGGGACAAACAAATCCCGCACAACCATTTTTGGAACAAAAAAAATTTTCGCCGAAAAAGTCAAAAAAAAATATTTTTTTACAAAAAATTTGCAAAAATTTGAAAAAGTTTTTGACCCAATTTTTTGCAAAATTTTGAAAAACCACTATGCGCGTCAAATAGGCCCCAAAACGACAAAATACGTGCCAAATACGCGTTTTTCGAATTTTTGCGTTTTTGACATTTTTGACCATTTTCAAAAAAACCGGTTTTTGGCCATTTGGCCCAAAAATGTGAATTTTGGGAAAATCGCAAAATGCCCGTTCTCGCTCGAATTGAATCATTTTAAAACGGATTTCGGCGTTTCGATGAAAATTAGGGACAAACAAATCCCGCACAACCATTTTGGAACAAAAAAAATTTTCGCCGAAAAAGTCAAAAAAAAATATTTTTTTACAAAAAAGTTTGCAAAAATTTGAAAAAGTTTTGACCCAATTTTTTGCAAAATTTTGAAAAACCACTATGCGCGTCAAATAGGCCCCAAAACGAAAATACGTGCCAAATACGCGTTTTTCGAATTTTTGCGTTTTTTGACATTTTTGGACCATTTTCAAAAAACCGGTTTTGGCCATTTTGGCCCAAAAATGTGAATTTGGGAAAATCGCAAAATGCCCGTTCTCGCTCGAAATTGAATCATTTTTAAAACGGATTTCGGCGTTTCGATGAAAATTAGGGACAAACAAATTCCCGCACAACCATTTTGGAACAAAAAAAATTTTCGCCGAAAAAGTCAAAAAAAAATATTTTTTACAAAAAAGTTTGCAAAAATTTGAAAAAGTTTTTGACCCAATTTTTGCAAAATTTTGAAAAACCACTATGCGCGTCAAATAGGCCCAAAACGACAAATACGTACCAAATACGCGTTTTCGAATTTTTGCGTTTTTGACATTTTTGACCATTTTCAAAAAAACCGTTTTTTGGCCATTTTGCCCAAAAATGTGAATTTTGGGAAAATCGCAAAATGCCCGTTCTCGCTCGAAATTGAATCATTTTTAAAAACGGATTTCGGCGTTTTCGATGAAAATTAGGGACAAACAAATCCGCACAACCATTTTTGGAACAAAAAAAATTTCGCCGAAAAGTCAAAAAAAAATATTTTTTTACAAAAAAAGTTTGCAAAAATTTGAAAAAGTTTTTGACCCATTTTTGCAAAATTTGAAAAACCACTATGCGCGTCAAATAGGCCCCAAAACGACAAATACGTGCAAATACGCGTTTTTCGAATTTTGCGTTTTGACATTTTTGACCATTTTCAAAAAAAAACCGGTTTTTGGCCATTTTGGCCCAAAATGTGAATTTTGGAAAATCGCAAAATGCCCGTTCTCGCTCGAAATTGAATCATTTTTAAAACGGATTTCGGCGTTTTCGATGAAAATTAGGGACAAACAAATCCCGCACAACCATTTTTGGAACAAAAAAATTTTCGCCGAAAAAGTCAAAAAAAAATATTTTTACAAAAAAGTTTGCAAAATTTGAAAAAGTTTTTGACCCAATTTTTGCAAAATTTTGAAAAACCACTATGCGCGTCAAATAGGCCCCAAAACGACAAATACGTGCCAAAATACGCGTTTTTCGAATTTTGCGGTTTTTGACATTTTGACCATTTTCAAAAAACCGGTTTTTGGCCATTTTGGCCCAAAAATGTGAATTTTGGGAAAATCGCAAAATGCCCGTTCTCGCTCGAAATTGAATCATTTTTAAAACGGATTTCGGCGTTTTCGATGAAAATTAGGGACAAAACAAATCCCGCACAACCATTTTTGAACAAAAAAAATTTTCGCCGAAAAAGTCAAAAAAAAATATTTTTTTACAAAAAGTTTGCAAAAAATTTGAAAAAGTTTTTGAACCCATTTTTTGGCAAAATTTGAAAAACACTATGCGCGTCAAATAGGCCCAAAACGACAAATACGTGCCAAATACGCGTTTTCGAATTTTGCGTTTTTGACATTTTTGACCATTTTCAAAAAAACGGTTTTTGGCCATTTTGGCCCAAAATGTGAATTTTGGGAAAATCGCAAAATGCCCGTTCTCGCTCGAAATTGAATCATTTTTAAAACGGATTTCGGCGTTTCGATGAAAATTAGGGGACAAACAAATCCCGCACAACCATTTTGGAACAAAAAAAATTTTCGCCGAAAAAGTCAAAAAAAAAATATTTTTTTACAAAAAGTTTGCAAAAATTTGAAAAAGTTTTTGACCCAATTTTTGCAAAATTTTGAAAAACCACTATGCGCGGTCAAATAGGCCCGAAAACGACAAATACGTGCCAAATACGCGTTTTTCGAATTTTGCGTTTTTGACATTTTGACCATTTTCAAAAAAACCGGTTTTTGGCCATTTTGGCCCAAAAATGTGAATTTTGTGAAAATCGCAAAAATGCCCGTTCTCGCTCGAAATTGAATCATTTTTAAAACGGATTTCGGGCGTTTTCGATGAAAATTAGGGACAAACAAATCCCGCACAACCATTTTTGGAACAAAAAAATTTTCGCCGAAAAAGTCAAAAAAAAATATTTTTTTTACAAAAAAGTTTGCAAAAATTGAAAAAGTTTTTGACCAATTTTTTGCAAAATTTTGAAAAACACTATGCGCGTCAAATAGGCCCGAAAACGACAAATACGTGCCAAATACGCGTTTTTCGAATTTTTGCGTTTTGACATTTTTGACCATTTTCAAAAAAACCGGTTTTTGGCCATTTTGGCCCAAAATGTGAATTTTGTGAAAATCGCAAAATGCCCGTTCTCGCTCGGAAATTGAATCATTTTTAAAACGGATTTCGGCGTTTTCGATGAAAATTAGGGACAAACAAATCCCGCACAACCATTTTTGGAACAAAAAAAATTTTCGCCGAAAAAGTCAAAAAAAAATATTTTTTACAAAAAGTTTGCAAAAATTGAAAAAGTTTTTGACCCAATTTTTTGCAAAAATTTTGAAAACCACTATGCGCGTCAAATAGGCCCCAAAACGACAAATACGTGCCAAATACGCGTTTTCGAATTTTTGCGTTTTTGACATTTTTGACCATTTTCAAAAAAACCGGTTTTTGGCCATTTTGGCCCAAAAATGTGAATTTTGGGAAAATCGCAAAATGCCCGTTCTCGCTCGAAATTGAATCATTTTTAAAAACGGATTTCGGCGTTTTCGATGAAAATTAGGGACAAACAAATCCCGCACAACCATTTTTGGAACAAAAAAATTTTTCGCCGAAAAAGTCAAAAAAAATATTTTTTTACAAAAAATTGCAAAAATTTGAAAAAGTTTTTGACCCAATTTTTGCAAAATTTTGAAAAACACTATGCGCGTCAAATAGGCCCAAAACGACAAATACGTGCCAAATACGCGTTTTTCGAATTTTTGCGTTTTGACATTTTTGACCATTTTCAAAAAAAACCGTTTTTGGCCATTTGGCCCAAAAATGTGAATTTTGGGAAAATCGCAAAATGCCGTTCTCGCTCGAAATTGAATCATTTTTAAAACGGATTTCGGCGTTTTCGATGTAAATTAGGGACAAACAAATCCCGCACAACCATTTTGGAACAAAAAAAATTTTCGCCGAAAAAGTCAAAAAAAAAATATTTTTTACAAAAAAGTTTGCAAAAATTTGAAAAAGTTTTTGACCCAATTTTTTGCAAAATTTTGAAAAACCACTATGCGGTCAAATAGGCCCGAAAACGACAAATACGTGCCAAATACGCGTTTTTCGAATTTTTTGCGTTTTTGACATTTTTGACCATTTCAAAAAAACCGGTTTTTGGCCATTTTGGCCCAAAAATGTGAATTTTGGGAAAATCGCAAAATGCCCGTTCTCGCTCGAAATTGAATCATTTTTAAAACGGATTTCGGCGTTTTCGATGAAAATTAGGGACAAACAAAATCCCGCACAACCATTTTTGGAACAAAAAAAATTTTCGCCGAAAAAGTCAAAAAAAAATATTTTTTTACAAAAAATTTGCAAAAATTGAAAAAGTTTTGACCCAATTTTTTGCAAAATTTTGAAAAACCACTATGCGCGTCAAATAGGCCCCAAAACGACAAATACGTGCAAATACGCGTTTTTTCGAATTTTTGCGTTTTTGACATTTTTGACCATTTTCAAAAAATCGGTTTTTGGCCATTTTGGCCCAAAAATGTGAATTTTGGGAAAATCGCAAAATGCCCGTTCTCGCTCGAAATTGAATCATTTTTAAAACGGATTTCGGCGTTTTCGATGAAAATTAGGGACAAACAAATCCCGCACAACCATTTTTGGAACAAAAAAAATTTTCGCCGAAAAGTCAAAAAAAAATATTTTTTTACAAAAAATTTGCAAAAATTTGAAAAAGTTTTGACCCAATTTTTGCAAAATTTTGAAAAACCACTATGCGCGTCAAATAGCCCCAAAACGACAAATACGTGCCAAATACGCGTTTTTCGAATTTTTGCGTTTTTGACATTTTTGACCATTTTCAAAAAAATCGGTTTTTGGCCATTTTGGCCCAAAAATGTGAATTTTGGGAAAATCGCAAAATGCCCGTTCTCGCTCGAAATTGAATCATTTTAAAACGGATTTCGGCGTTTCGATGTAAATTAGGGACAAACAAATCCCGCACAACCATTTTTGGAACAAAAAAATTTTCGCCGAAAAAGTCAAAAAAAAATATTTTTTTACAAAAAAATTTGCAAAAATTTGAAAAAGTTTTTGACCCAATTTTTTGCAAAATTTTGAAAAAACCACTATGCGCGTCAAATAGGCCCCAAAACGACAAATACGTGCAAATACGCGTTTTTCGAATTTTGCGTTTTTGACATTTTTGACCATTTTCAAAAAAACCGGTTTTTGGCCATTTTGGCCCAAAAATGTGAATTTGGGGAAAATCGCAAAATGCCCGTTCTCGCTCGAAATTGAATCATTTTTAAAACGGATTTCGGCGTTTTCGATGAAAATTAGGGACAAACAAATCCCGCACAACCATTTTTGGAACAAAAAAATTTTCGCCGAAAAAGTCAAAAAAAAATATTTTTTTACAAAAAAGTTTGCAAAAATTTGAAAAAGTTTTTGACCCAATTTTTTGCAAAATTTTGAAAAACCACTATGCGCGTCAAATAGGCCCCAAAACGACAAATACGTGCCAAATACGCGTTTTTCGAATTTTTGCGTTTTTGACATTTTTGACCATTTTCAAAAAAACCGGTTTTTGGCCATTTTGGCCCAAAAATGTGAATTTTGGGAAAATCGCAAAATGCCCGTTCTCGCTCGAAATTGAATCATTTTTAAAACGGATTCGGCGTTTTCGATGAAAATTAGGGACAAACAAATCCCGCACAACCATTTTGGAACAAAAAAAATTTCGCCGAAAAGTCAAAAAAAAATATTTTTTACAAAAAAATTTGCAAAAATTTGAAAAAGTTTTGACCCAATTTTTTTGCAAAATTTGAAAAACCACTATGCGCGTCAAATAGGCCCCAAAACGACAAATACGTGCCAAATACGCGTTTTTCGAATTTTTGCGTTTTTGACATTTTTGACCATTTTCAAAAAAACCGGTTTTTGGCCATTTTGGCCCAAAAATGTGAATTTGGGAAAATCGCAAAATGCCCGTTCTCGCTCGAAATTGAATCATTTTTAAAACGGATTTCGGCGTTTCGATGAAAATTAGGGACAAACAAATCCCGCACAACCATTTTGGAACAAAAAAAATTTTCGCCGAAAAGTCAAAAAAAAATATTTTTTACAAAAAAATTTGCAAAAATTTGAAAAAGTTTTTGACCCAATTTTTTGCAAAATTTTGAAAAACCACTATGCGCGTCAAATAGGCCCAAAACGACAAATACGTGCCAAATACGCGTTTTTCGAATTTTTGCGTTTTTGACATTTTTGACCATTTTCAAAAAAAACCGGTTTTTGGCCATTTTGGCCCAAAAATGTGAATTTTGGGGAAAATCGCAAAATGCCCGTTCTCGCTCGAAATTGAATCATTTTTAAAACGGATTTCGGCGTTTTCGATGTAAATTAGGGACAAACAAATCCCGCACAACCATTTTTGGAACAAAAAAATTTTTCGCCGGAAAAAGTCAAAAAAATATTTTTTTACAAAAAAATTTGCAAAAATTTGAAAAAGTTTTTGACCCAATTTTTTGCAAAATTTTGAAAAACCACTATGCGCGTCAAATAGGCCCCAAAACGACAAATACGTGCCAAATACGCGTTTTTCGAATTTTGCGTTTTTGACATTTTTGACCATTTTCAAAAAAACCGGTTTTTGGCCATTTTGGCCCAAAAATGTGAATTTTGGGAAAATCGCAAAATGCCCGTTCTCGCTCGAAATTGAATCATTTTTAAAACGGATTTCGGCGTTTTCGATGAAAATTAGGGACAAACAAATCCCGCACAACCATTTTTGGAACAAAAAAAATTTTCGCCGAAAAAGTCAAAAAAAAATATTTTTTTACAAAAAATTTGCAAAAATTTGAAAAAGTTTTTGACCCAATTTTTGCAAAATTTTGAAAAACCACTATGCGCGTCAAATAGGCCCCAAAACGACAAATACGTGCCAAATACGCGTTTTTCGAATTTTTGGCGTTTTTGACATTTTTGACCATTTTCAAAAAAACCGGTTTTTGGCCATTTTGGCCCAAAAATGTGAATTTTGGGAAAATCGCAAAATGCCCGTTCTCGCTCGAAATTGAATCATTTTTAAAACGGATTTCGGCGTTTTCGATGAAAATTAGGGACAAACAAATCCCGCACAACCATTTTTGGAACAAAAAAAATTTTCGCCGAAAAGTCAAAAAAAAATATTTTTTTACAAAAAAAGTTTGCAAAAATTTGAAAAAGTTTTTGACCCAATTTTTGCAAAATTTTGAAAAACCACTATGCGCGTCAAATAGGCCCCAAAACGACAAATACGTGCCAAATACGCGTTTTTCGATTTTTGCGTTTTTGACATTTTTGACCATTTTCAAAAAAACCGGTTTTTGGCCATTTTGGCCCAAAAATGTGAATTTTGGGAAAATCGCAAAATGCCCGTTCTCGCTCGAAATTGAATCATTTTTAAAACGGATTTCGGCGTTTTCGATGAAAATTAGGGACAAACAAATCCCGCACAACCATTTTTGGAACAAAAAAAATTTTCGCCGAAAAAGTCAAAAAAAATATTTTTTTACAAAAAATTTGCAAAAATTTGAAAAAGTTTTTGACCCAATTTTTTGCAAAATTTTGAAAAACCACTATGCGCGTCAAATAGGCCCCAAAACGACAAATACGTGCCAAATACGCGTTTTTCGAATTTTTGCGTTTTTGACATTTTTGACCATTTTCAAAAAAACCGGTTTTTGGCCATTTTGGCCCAAAAATGTGAATTTTGGGAAAATCGCAAAATGCCCGTTCTCGCTCGAAATTGAATCATTTTTAAAACGGATTTCGGCGTTTTCGATGAAAATTAGGGACAAACAAATCCCGCACAACCATTTTTGGAACAAAAAAAATTTTTCGCCGAAAAAGTCAAAAAAAAATATTTTTTTACAAAAAAAATTTGCAAAAATTTGAAAAAGTTTTTGACCCAATTTTTTGCAAAATTTTGAAAAAACCACTATGCGCGTCAAATAGGCCCCAAAACGACAAATACGTGCCAAATACGCGTTTTTCGAATTTTTGCGTTTTTGACATTTTTGACCATTTTCAAAAAAACCGGTTTTTGGCCATTTTGGCCCAAAATGTGAATTTTGGGAAAATCGCAAAATGCCCGTTCTCGCTCGAAATTGAATCATTTTTAAAACGGATTTCGGCGTTTTCGATGTAAATTAGGGACAAACAAATCCCGCACAACCATTTTTGGAACAAAAAAATTTTTCGCCGAAAAAGTCAAAAAAAATATTTTTTTACAAAAAATTTGCAAAAATTTGAAAAAGTTTTTGACCCAATTTTTTGCAAAATTTTGAAAAACCACTATGCGCGTCAAATAGGCCCCAAAACGACAAATACGTGCCAAATACGCGTTTTTTCGAATTTTGCGTTTTTGACATTTTTGACCATTTTCAAAAAAACCGGTTTTTGGCCATTTTGGCCCAAAAATGTGAATTTTGGGGAAAATCGCAAAATGCCCGTTCTCGCTCGAAATTGAATCATTTTTAAAACGGATTTCGGCGTTTCGATGTAAATTAGGGACAAACAAATCCCGCACAACCATTTTTGGAACAAAAAAAATTTTCGCCGAAAAAGTCAAAAAAAATATTTTTTTACAAAAAAATTTGCAAAAATTTGAAAAAGTTTTTGACCCAATTTTTTGCAAAATTTTGAAAAACCACTATGCGCGTCAAATAGGCCCAAAACGACAAATACGTGCCAAATACGCGTTTTTCGAATTTTTGCGTTTTTGACATTTTTGACCATTTTCAAAAAAACCGGTTTTTGGCCATTTTGGCCCAAAAATGTGAATTTTGGGAAAATCGCAAAATGCCCGTTCTCGCTCGAAATTGAATCATTTTTAAAACGGATTTCGGCGTTTTCGATGAAATTAGGGACAAACAAATCCCGCACAACCATTTTTGGAACAAAAAAAATTTTCGCCGAAAAAGTCAAAAAAAAAATATTTTTTTACAAAAAAGTTTGCAAAAATTTGAAAAAGTTTTTGACCCAAATTTTACATTTTTCGTAACTTTGGTGTTGATAATAGTGATAGCTTTTTTGTTTTTGTTTTACATTTTTCGTTTTGGTGTTGTTATATAGCTTTTTTTGTTTTTGTAAATTTGTTGTTATATAGCTTTTATTGTTTTTGTAAAGTTATGTTGTTATATAGGTTTTGTTTTTCTGTTATTTAATTTTTGATTTTTGATTGTATATAGAATCAGTTTTTATCACTTTTCTTTTGTTATATATTTTGTAATAATGGATATGTTTTGTTTGTTTATTATGGTTTTTCTTCTGGTGTTTTATTGAGTGTTTTTATTGTTTATTAGTTTTTTCAATAGCTTATTTTGTTCTGTTATATACTTATTATTTTTTTGTGTTTTTGTGTTTTTGTGTAGGTAGTGTTCGTGTTAGTTGTGGCAATATATCTTATAGTTTGATGTTTTAGGTGGGAGTTATATTTGTGGCATTTTTTTATTATTGCCACCTGTATTTAGTTTATTGTTATCATTATGTTTAGTGTCACTGTTTTGATTTTACTTGGAAGCTTGGAAGAATGTAGAATTTAGGTATTGTATGATATGTGTTAGAGGTGTGTTCTGTATTGGGATAATTTTTTTTAGGGATGAACGTATAACTATCTTTTGGTTGTAGGTATATTAGAAGGAAATTTTCTATTTCTTTATTTTACATTCACAGTTTATTAGTTATGCTCAAAGAAAGTAATAGTGGCGAAGTAGATTATGTCAAAGAAGATAAAGTGTGTCATAGCTTAGTGAATTTTAACACAGTTTACATTACATTATCAAACTGCAATAATGAAAATAACAAACGGACATGAACATATGAATTTAATGGACATTGAGGATAATGTAAATGATGAAATACTTATGCGGATTTTCTTTCATTGAGTTTTTTGAACAGTGTAAATTAAAAATAATTTTAATATAGAGGCGAAAATTTAGTAATTTTTGACCTATGCCTTTTAAGAACAGTTTTGTATATTGTAAAAGGGAATCATGTCGGGATGAAGCCGAAGTGGTGAGTGAATGCTTTTTAGGTTTATTGTGCAGTAGAAAAAAGGTGTTAAGATGAGGAAAAAAACGTATAGTCTTTATTTTTTTGATGAATACCAAAAGAGTATCTCATTTATTTATGAGCATGAGTGCTATTTTTTTAGTGGGATGAGAAGCAGGTATTTTTTTTGCATATAAGGTGCGTTCTTTTGATTTTCTTCCAGGTATTCTTTGTAGGGAAATTTAAAGTAAGAAGAAATAGAGGAAAGTAATTTACGATACCACGTGTCGTATTTCTGTCGTGGAAAATAATATTTAATAAATCTTATTGTTCATTGTGTGAATGATTTGCTGATGGATTTTAGCTAGCCATTTAGAACGCTTCAGTCGCGTATGGATCAGAGAATGGTATGTAATAAACACAGTGCATTTTATTCTAAAGTGAAGATACACTCACGTCATTCCGAACAAACTCATTTCACACTTACGATTATGTTCCTTATTAGTTATCGTAATTTACAACTGTGTAGATTAATTAACGAATCGTACAAAACATGATTGTGAGTTGTGAGAGTTTTACAAATAGGACTTTTTTGTTTACATGATTATGAAGAGAGTTATTGATTTAATTGCGTAAGAATGGGAAACACTTTTTCAAGATGTCTGACAGTGAGACTTAGTGGAGAAATATTCAAGAAGCATGTGTCAGTTTTTGCTCTTCCTATTACCTCAATAATCCTAAAACAACAAGAAAAATTATTTTCAGCGGAAATTATTACTGACATTCGTCCGTTTCCCTTAAAGTTTTTAGCATTCAAACAACACAGCAACTAGGGAAAAATTAAAGTATAATAATAATTTCACACACACTAAGATTTTTTCTTTGCACGCAAGTATCTTTCTTAGAATGACGTCTAATAACCACGTTGGACTCCATCCCGGCGATCAGGCCAGAAATAATTACTTTAGACAATATACAGAGAATGATAGCTGTATTATGGATTTTCAGAAAGCTCATCCCAATTACACGTCACACTTTCCACATGCGAATACTTTTTCTGATGAAAATGAAGTGACCAATACTTTTGCCTTAACGGGCGGCATGGGCCACAAAACGCCTGGTCACCACCCACCTCGTAAGCCTGTACAAGTTGAGGACCGAAGCTTCTCTGTCATGGCCGAGAGAGACCGCAATTCTGGCTTAAGAGACGCCCAGAAAGATTTTTTTCATGGGGCAAACGTGCATTCAAACGAGACGAGAGAACCGGGAGATGAATTTCAGAACAATTGGAAGGGAAATGGATCATACTGTCGTACGTGATTATGTGGGTAATGATGGTGTAGAACAACTTAGAATTCCATCGCCTGAGACAAAAGGAGAGCACGAAAAGATCCCAATTGTTCAGAGAACTTTTGGTACAAGATATCCACCTGGAACTTGTCACGTACTGACCCTCAGAAAACGTCAGCGCTCCCACGAATCTCCAGGTGGATGTCTCGCCACCTTTAGAAGAATGCTTCAGACAAAAGGTTATCAAGGGCTTCAGAGGCTCATAGCGCCACGGGTGGAATATATGGGCGAAGTAATCGATGGCTTGACACGTCTTCTATTCCAAGAATGACGCGTGAAGTTAAGTCATCCGATGAAGGAGCCATGAGTCATATCCGCTAGCAATAGCGCGATGTGGCTTAAAAAGTATCCCCAGTGTGCCATGCCAGAAAAAAGCTACAGATTTTTAAAAGAATACCGACGTTCTTTGCCATCGTACAGGCATAAGGACGTCATTGTTGAATCTGTGCAAAGAAGCTCTGTGGTCGTGATTAGCGGTGGCGCCGGATGTGGAAAGACAACACAAATACCTCAAATGCTGTACGATGAGGAGGGGCTTTTCGACAAGAATTTGCAGGTGATTTGCACACAACCAAGGAGGATCAGTGCCATTTCTGTGGCCCAACGCGTGGCGGAGGAACGCGGCGAGGCCTGTGGTGACAGCTGCGGATACATTGTTCGATTTGACAACAATACGAGCGAGAAAACACGAATAATATACATGACAACGGGGATCCTGCTGCGGCTTCTACAGGCAGATCCCATCCTTGAAGGAGTTGCCTGCGTCATTGTTGACGAAGCACAGGAAAGGTCAATAGAAACGGACCTTTGCTTGCTCCTTCTCCGGGATCTAATTGTTGAAGGGAAGAAATACAGCGGGAGCTACATGAAGCTGGTTGTGATGTCGGCAGCGTCACAGCTAGAGCAACTCATGTCATATTTCTCCCCTGAAGAGATTGGCAGTGAGGTACCTGTCGTTATGATTCGTGGCACACTACACCCCGTGCGCGAGTATTACTTGGAGGACGCTCACGGGTGGCTTGGACTGCCACCGCCATCGATTCCATCCAGTTGTGAAGGAAGCCGTCCACCCACAGTAGACGGTGAAACGAATGTTTGTGGTGGAGGTACTCAAACAGTTTATGAGGAAATTATGAGGAATATCGGTAAAAGCCACCAAGTCAATGTCTGTTTTGATTTGGTGTTGACATCGTGAGGGAATTCATCGAACATCTCGCGGGAACTCGGAAAGCATATTGATTTTTCTTCCAGGAAGGAGTGAAATATTTCGAATGGAAAAAATGATAAAGAGTTCAGAGCTGTGCAAAACTTTATTTTTGATTAAATTGCACTCAAGCATAACTGCAGAAGAGCTTAGCTGTGCGTTTATCCGTCCCCCGAAGGGATTCGGAAGGTTGTACTCTCAACAACATTGCTGAAGCGAGCATCACCATTGATGACATTGTTTATGTCATCGACAGCTGCCTCACAAGAGAGCAGTCGTATGACCCAGAGGGAAATATGATGCTTGGAGAACATCGCTTATCAGCAGGGCCAACGGAAGGCAGCGCTGTGGGCTGGCAGGTCGTTGCCGGCCTGGTGTGTGCTTTCATCTCCTACCCATGGCTTGTATGAAAAATTGCCCGAGTTTCAAACTCCCGACATACTAAAGGTCCCGCTGGAAGGTGTTTGCTTGAATTTGAAGGCATTGAGACCGAATGAAGCATGTATGAATATCTCCGTCGTTGCTTGGATGTGCCATCGGAATGCTCCGTCTCACGCGCGGTGGAACTTCTCAAGAATATTGGTGCACTGACACCAGATATGGAAAGCCTCACATATATTGGAAGTGTTCTCTCGCGTTTACCGCTTCATCCCCTTCTGGGTCGGATGCTCATTGTGGCATCATGCTTGGGTGTTTTGGATCCGATTGGCGACGATTGCGGCGTTTCTGTCCTCCAAGGGCACACTTTTCATACTCCATGAGAGCCAGGAAGAGAAGGAGAAATTTATAAAATTTATCCACAGCATTGACAAAAGCTTCTGTTCGGATCACCTACTCATCCTGAAAATTTTCGATGTGTGGAAGGGATCGGGAGTCGATGCCAATCATTTGTTTCATGGCTACGTGAGCGGGGAGGTATTACAAAGTATAAATCAAGTCAAGAACGAGCTGGTGCATATTGTATGTGATTCTGTATATCTACAAGGATTGAGGCATCCCATGGAATATGCGTCCAGAAACTCCAAGAACATCGGACTCGTAAGGTTTGCTGCCCTTTGGTCGTGCTATCCAAAGATCGCGTCCTTAGAGTATTCTAGAAGCGACGATTGCCAACCTCAGTTGCTCTGCTGGGATGACGAGTTTTCCCAGACACTTTAACATCGTACTGCACATGAAGAGGAGGAAGGATTTAAATGACTTTGCATTTGTTTTCTACTTTGAGCGTATGCTGACGGAAAGAGGTTTTACATTGCGTGATGTCACCGCCGTAACTCCAGTGGAAGTCGCCTTATGTCTTCGCGAACTCACACTCCTGCCAATCAAAGATGTGCCCCCGGAATTGCTTTCAGTACAGACTTTCGGATGACCCCTTTATTTCCTTTTACATTTCATAGAGGCGAACGTCGCAGAGATATGGGAGTATTATTCTTTGACGGTGGGAAAAAAGCGTTTGTGACATCCATGAGGGTTGCAGAAACCATTCTCAATGTACGTAACTGCGTTAATTACTTCTTTCAGCTTTCTATCACTGACGGTAATGTAGGTTGTTTTCCGGACTCTGTCGTGGATATTATCGTCCAAACCATTAGCCACCCTTGAATGACACCACTGATCGCAGCTGCTTTATCGGAAGTGACCCTTGTAGCACTTGGGTTTCTGAGTGTGGTGGACTCGGTGGAGGAGACAACAACGACTAACTGTGAGATTCATCCTATTTAACAATTTTTTCGATGAGAGAATGATCGCTTGGAGTGTAGAATATGATCTGGAATCAAGGTGAATAGAAGCGCAGTAGGCTGTTGAGGCTGACAGCTACTGGCTCCGCAATCCAATGTATTTTATTGCTTTGAAATAAAAACCACGAGAGATTTATGAGAGATAAGCGATACTTTCCCTAGCCCCACTCACCACAACCTATTGCTGTTTAATGTATGGAATTATTTCTTCAATACCATCATGATGTGATATGATCTTTTCTTTTTTCCATTCTCTTCTTATGAACAAAAGGTCAAAGTACAAAAGAAAGACTAGAAAATCTATCCATAACGGAGCCCTGACACCTTTGCTACCGGGAGGTTTCAGAAAAAAGATGTTCCTATTGGACGACTGTGTTCAAGCATGAGTGAACTCATTCCTGATCCGAAAGATACAGAGAAATTTTGGCTCATGGACATTCATTGGCAACTTCAGCGAAGGTGGTGAGTTCAAAATCCAGATGATACTGCAGGTCTGCAAAGGCCACTGACAGTCAGTGCACAGGCAGTTTTTCAAATTTTCAAATTGATTTGCGCCTGTCATGTAAGATCAAGAAAGCAAATCCCTTACCATTCTAAATTATCCTTCTATGACACTTTTTGCTTATGGTTAGAATTGGAGTTAGATTTGATATTTATTTTAGTGACAAGTCAATGTAGGGATGTTCATACTAATCATTTTCAGTCATATCATAAGCTTTCAAAAATAACTGTTGACTTTAGTTTTTATTAATGAAGGACCACTGCAGCATATTATAAAAAGCAAAAGATTATGATATGCGCACATTATTTGGTTCCTGACTCAAATGAATTGTACATTGCTATTCGAATGCAACCACATCCATCAATAGACACATAATGCAATAATGCAACAAGATTGTTATTTTTATTTAATTTTCAACCTGCTATCAAATGAAACGTGTCCATGTACTCATGAGTAAATATTTGATTGTTCTTTGTGGTCTCATAAACATTCAAAGACACATTTCGAAAGGATTCAATATAGCGCTAATTCTCAAATTTTGTCACTACTATTCTCTAACTATCATCCTCGGCCTCATAATTTTACTTAGCATCCCGTTGTAGATTGACTTCCAAAGTTGTATGATTGACAATGATACAAGAACAATAAAGTGAGAAAAAATATTATTGTCCAATTACAAAATGACTTACTTATTTGAGTACTATGACCCTTTTAAGCGGGCACCAATTGTCACAGTCAAGCAAACAATCACTCCAGTTTATTGGAATGCCACGGAGCTTATAAATGTATAGGATTGAGGCAACATGGGAGAGACGTTGCCTGAAGAAGGTTCCCCTTTTTGCGTTTCTCACACTGTATGATTTCCGTTAATTGAGTTAAGGGAAGGAAGCGTAGCGTCCACAAAATCTCCTATCTAGTTTTCTCAAATATTATCCGGGTAGGTAAGTGTGAAAATAAGTGGATTTAAAGGTAAGTAAAGAAAAGCTCACAATTGTCCGCTCCAAGGAACAAGTATGAAAACAAGGATTACAATATTAGCATGCATTTTGGGTCTCATGAATTTGCTATTTCTTCTTTCGAATTTCAAAGTGACAAGGGAAAGGATTTTATATACGTAAAGTTATTTTCGACATTATTGTTGTAATTAGTTTTTTAAAAAATCTACCATTTTTTTCATCTTTGCGATTAAGGATTATGCTCGTAGTTAGTGAATATATAAGCGGTTGGTTTTGTAAATTTTTTAAGCGCTTGTAGTATTAAAATGTTTAGAGAAAATTCACACGAATGATGTAACCCGCGTTACGGTTCATTGCGAAGGGGTGCCGTTTAGTATCATGATATGTTATCGTTTGTTTTTCAAATGGTTTGCAACTATATTGACTTCATGGTTGAGTCAAATAATGTTATTTTCCAGCGGCACTTCATTAAAGTGAATTTTTCAATTGCTTTCTTTTCTTTTGGAAGCGCTTCCAGTCAGGATCTAAAAGAATATTTTAGAGAGCTTGAAACGTGTGTGATATTATTATTCGGAGCCCTGATGCACAGCCACTTTGAATATAAAATTGCACTAATTTTTATTTTATACCCCAATTATTGGTTTCAATGAAGAGTGTATTTACTTTGCGAACTAAAACATAATAGAAAAAATTCAGCTCAAGAATTAAAATGTCAAGTGAAGAAATAGAGACAAGACTCCAGAGGGAGTCAAAAAAATTGCAGTCTGTGGGCGGCCGCCTAAGGGCGGTTTGCTTTAACAACAATGGCATCGAAAAAGCAGCAGACGAACTACAGTCCATTGTAGGTCGGCTGCGAGATTCTAAGAACAAGATATTTTGACGAAGGAGCTGCCAGCTTTCGTGAACAAGCTGCAGAATGTGACGGCACAGATTCCTCCGAGCCGTAGGACCGAGGGCTCGGAAGTTTTAGAGGAGCTTCGACTAATTGAGGCCGAAATACGGTCGGCCTTGGACCAGCTGCAGGATGCGATGAAAGGTTTTCAATCGGCAGCAGACCGCATTAAGGCTCTGTGTAATAGGGAAGAAAAAGAGGTAGAGAGGGCAGCCGAGGAACTGCATTCTATTGCAGATCGGCTGCTGGACACCAAAGACACAAAAACCCTCGAGAAGGAGTTGCGTGAGTTTACGAGAAACTTGCAGCATGTGGCCACATGGTCCTTTCAATCAGACAATGGAGCAGCGAATGCAGAGGCCATTCTGGCGGAGTTGCCGGTGATTACAAAAGAATTGCAATCAATTGTAAATGATGTACAAAACGGCGTATGCAGTCGATCCGTTAGCGATAGTCCAGAGTAGACTCGCTTTGGGGTGCCTCAGTGAAATGGATTGAAACTCAAATTAAAAATACTTTAAAAATAGAAAAATAATGAATTGATTTAAAAAATATTGGTGTCAGACCTACGGTGAATAGCTCTTTTTTTTTGTTTTTACAACACCATACTCTTTGTTCCGAACTCTTCAGTTTTTATTCAATGCACCATTCTTCACAAAGGAGTAAAGACAACAAGAATATATTACCCACACCTCATTTAATTTGATTAATGTCCCTATTCATTTTTCAGAATATAATATGGGGAAGATTAATTAAATGATCGTGCGCTTTATGATCGTGACGTGTGTGGTGAAATTCAGAAACAGGTACATGTTTGCAATTTTGAAGGTAGATGTTTAGATTATTTATTTTACCTAAATCAAGATAGTCCCTGATGGTAGTGGTAAACGCTTCATCGCGCCAAGGCATCACCGGAGCATAGATTGTAAGGAAGATGTTGTCATTGACTGCTTCACTTCGTTTTAGTGATGAGAATCAAGCTGAATATTCGGTCCCTTAATCTCTCTCCTTCACCTTTCACCATAGCAGTTCGATAGTTATCTCTGTTCTGATTCTGAAAAGAACTGAGAAAAACTGAATTCGTTGCGATATTGAAGGTTGTGATGGATGATATTTATCGTTTATGCCAATTTGAAATTTTTACCCTTATGTATTAGTTTTTTTCAGCAGAAAAGGTGGAATATTAGCTAAACAAAATTTGTAGAGAATAAGTGAAACATTGTCGCACAGAATCCTCTTTCCCGGAGATTATTATCGGGACTTGAATCGCCCGTGCGAGGATTTATTCTTGCTGCCTTAACTTATTCTAATTTTTTGCATGTCTTCCAATTCTTTGAAAGCTACAGACATCGTGGAATCAGCTTTTGAATTGAGCTTTACCGTCTTACCTGTGATGTAATTATTTGGAAGAATTGAGTGGAAATAAAATTCATGGAGGAGCATGTGAATATTCGTTGTTAATTTCTGATGCGGAAGATCTCCTCCTGTGGTGAGAGCAGCAATAGCATCAATCCCTTTTATTTTTTCGTGCGGTCGAAATCCTAGAATTCATTCTTCGCAGGCTGAAAGACATCCATTACAAAAAATTTAATGACATACTGTTTCTTAGATGTCACTGAATGCGAGCCTGCCCAAACATTGGATCTGATCAAGGTGCTTTAGCCTTCATTATCCACCAACAACGGAAAATATTTTCATTCCAAATTACAAAGAGGGAAGAGAGAGACAATTTTAATTCAAAGAAAAATATTTGAAAACCCTTTGTAAATTATACGGTGACACTCACTCTCACTTTCACAACGTCAGCGTTTAACATGTGTACATTTCCGAATAGATGGCCTACACCACCTCTGGGGGATGAATAAGCAGTTGTTTATTGCCTTACATGTCGATATTCTGCACAATGTTCTCTGAGTAGAAACGAAAGGGGAAAACTAATTTTTAATTAATTGTTTATCTTACGCTATTTTAAAATGTTACTTTTTTTTTCTTTTGCCACCTTTTTCAATTTTTGAAGACCAGCTGCGCTAATATTTGTAGAAATAAGCAGAGGTGACTTTCTATCTATTTTTTGTGTAAAATGGTGTTTATGTTTATTGGCCTTGGTGAGCGTGAACGGCGTGAGGGGACTATTATTTCAATTTTAGTTTCTTTTTTTTCGCAAAGTGTGTTGTCCTGTAAATCAAATACATTTTAAAATCAAGGTTAAATAGTGGAAAATTATCGAAGACACCTCCGATAAAGCGTGGACACACAAAAAATTAACTGCGCTGTGAAAGCTAAGTGCCGCACATTCTTCCCTCATACGAAAATTTAACTTGTTAAGACAAAAAACTTTTAGAAATATAGTCAAGTTGACTGCCCAGATTGCGGCTGAAGTTTTTTCTCGAAGTTACGACGATGGGCACATCGAATCACTTCACTTTTTCATTCATTCTGTTTGTCAAAACAGTTGGTGTGTCGCGGGCAGCCCGCAATCCTGCGGAAGGAACTAACGCAGAACCCTACTACCTCCTTTGCGACGTCTACAATGTAGCCTCTGCCCCCCCGAGGACGCTTTACGACTTGAGCGAGGTTGAGAGAATCCGGAACGAAATTGATGTGATTAACGCCTCCCTGGCCGACGACTCATGGTTCAAAGAAATTGCAGAGGCAGGCGAAAAAGATAAACTTAGCGGCACGTTCAAGGTCCAGAATGGAGATTACGAAACTCTTTTTGGACGATGGAAGCGCGCCGTCTCAGAAATCAGTGCAAACACTAACTCCATTAAAAGACTTCCCGCATCCAACCCGGCCGTAAAACTTGCTCAAGCCAAATTAAAGAACATAGAAAAGCAAGTTGAAAAAGTCGTGGATAAAATGAAAAAATTAAACACCTCTACGAAGTTGGGCGAAATAAAACAATATTTCGACGACGCGATCGGAGACGCAGGATGTGAGACGGACGAAAAAACCTGTGGCGTCAAAGGCAATAGGGGTGCCGACACATGCGGCAAGATAGACGGGACCAAGGGCACTGGAGACGGTAGCACGGCGACCCCAGCCGGAACCAACTTAATCGTGGATTTTTTCTGCCTGTGTGCCCAGCACACAGTTGGTGGTACCACCAACACTGCAGATGGGAAGGAATGCATCGACACTGCCTCTGCGGCTGGGGGCGTTTTGTGGAAGACCGGCGCCGCCATTACGGCCGACGCTAAAAAACTCTGGGTCGCCCTGAGGGATGGGTGTGAAAGACATAAGACTAAGAAGGTTGCTACGGTGTCTGACGGTTTCCAGGCCCTGTCGAGATTCCTTAGCGCGGTCGGATCGGTCAATCAGGTTAAAGAAGACGGGACAGCCCAGTGTGGCGTCGGGGTCCTGGGGGTGTATCACAGCGCCAGCGTAGCCTGCGGCGGCGGCGGTGCCTGCGATGGGGAGATGAACCAGGACCATCACGGTATTTGCGTTGCTTACGGAAAAAAACCGGAAGAATGGGAGAAAAATATCAAGTGGCTTGACAAAATAAGAGATGGCCTCAAACTTCTCGACGCCGCTGAAAAAAACCAGACTTCAGTACAGCACGAATTGACCCATCTCCAAATACTCCAAAGCCGTGCTGAAGAAATTTATGAAGAGGCTAAGGCGACTATAGATATCCAAAGAGGGCCTTCCGGCGGACTTGCTCATAACCAAAATCAAAACCAAAACCCACCTGCTCCAAGCGGCAAAACGACCTCCCAAGACCCTATCGTCGTGAGCCCTGCATCCTACAGCCGTTTGATACTGCCGTGGCCATTCTTCATGTAAAAAATTCAACGAATAAAACGGGGAAGAAAGAGAGAGAGAAATGAACATCCACCGCAAGCTATGCCTCCCACTGCCTGAACGGGTTAGGGTTAGGGTTAGGGTTAGGGTTAGGGTTAGGGTTAGGGTTAGGGTTAGGGTTAGGGTTAGGGTTAGGGTTAGGGTTAGGGTTAGGGTTAGGGTTAGGGTTAGGGTTAGGGTTAGGGTTAGGGTTAGGGTTAGGGTTAGGTTAGGGTTAGGGTTAGGGTTAGGGTTAGGGTTAGGGTTAGGGTTAGGGTTAGGGTTAGG
>NHOR01000181.1:0-21019 GCA_002287245.1 Trypanosoma congolense
AACCCTAACCCTAACCCTAACCCTAACCCTACCTAACCCTAACCCTAACCCTAACCCTAACCCTAACCCTAACCCTAACCCTAACCTATTATTCAAAAAGAAAAAGAAAAAGAAAAAGAAAAAAAAGGAAGAAAACCCTAACCCTAACATTGAACAAAAGGTCATTATCATAATTGAAGCAATTCGAAGCTGCGCATTCACGCTGCTATCTGGTCCAATGACGATGCATATTTACGCAAAACTTTGGAGCCTCATTTAGAGAACAAGCAGTACGAGGAACAATATTGCACGAAGTTGGTTAGTTCTTTCTGAATAGCGACCAGAGGAGCCTTGTCCATCGAGAATTTTTGAGTTTTCACTAGTCAATGTACCTTTGGCTCCGGTAGTTTGCTGGTTAACCGTTTTTCCGGTTAAGGGGTCTTGTAGAAGCTGTCGGTGTTCCTCCTCAGCGAGGGAGATCTTGCAAGAGTGATGAGCTTCTCGTTGAAGTTCATTGATTCGTTTAAGCTGGCGTTCTATTATCTGTTCGTGGCGGTGAATGTCCTCGAGTTTATCAGCCGCCGCCAGAAGACGCTTTTCCCATGCTATCCCGGGAGGACTGTCCCCTGTCAGCATTTTATAGTATTGCACACACACATAGGTATTGGCACCGTTACACCCCGTCGCCCGGGCGCCGATGTTCCCAAAATGAATGGCCCCTTTTCTCCGGGGGTTGTTACATGGCGGCCCAAGGCATTTCTAAATCTCGACAATGCTGCACGGATAGCCGACGCTGATGCTACCTGGCTCTCGCTTTTGCCGGGGCACTTATCTTTAAGTGCCTTCCACCCGCCGGGGGCATCGACCGCGCTTGCCGCGCCAGCCCCGAGCTTGGTCCAATGGTTGGCGTCACTGCTATGCCCCTCAATCCCTGTCACGCAGATGGTACTAATGGTTCCCCCGCCTTTGCCAACGCAGAGGCAGTAAAAATCGTTGATGAGCGTCTTCCCGGCTGGGTTGTCTCCATTGTTTCCACAACTGGCCGTGTACCCAGTCCCGCTACGAATTGTTGCATCATGGAAGATTTTGTTGGTGTTGTCAGCTTTTTTCATCGCCTCGTTCAACCACGTTGCGACTGGGGTTTCAGCCCCCGCTGCATCCGTGATTTTCTCCCCTCGAAGCCTCTTTGCCCCGTCCCCGTATATTGCACTAGCAAGATTTTCCTCAACCTCCCCTCGGAGGACCTCCAACGCACTCGCCGCCATGGCCAGTTCGTTGAAACTTTCTTCAACCTCTCGATTAATGTGCTCAATCCTCAGTTGTAGCATTTTTCGTGAGCCTGTCCTAGTCAAACGTTCAACTCTGCAAAGTGGGTTGGGAGTCAGATTCTTTTTGGAGTTTGCTGCCGCAGTTCCGCCAGGCTGTTCTTCTAACTCAGACCCTGTTTGATTTACCGAAAATGATTCAAGAATGTCCTGGATTGAGTTTTTAATTTGGCCTGCTGTTTTGTTTGCTTCTGCAAGCCTGTTTGGAGCAAGCTCCGCTTCTGCTGTTCTCAGGGCCCCACAAAGCACCGCGAAACCTTCGGCATTGTCATTAGCTGCCCCTTCTCCTTTCATAGACAAGTGATTTAATCCTAGGCATAGTAAAAAGGCCAACTTAGCTGCTTCTAGCATGTTCTGCTGTCGCTTTTTAATGCGTAACGGGTTTTCAATGCCAGTATTATATTGTAAGGAAGGAAGTCCACAGAATAAAGGTTTTCAGTAACCCAGTATCCGCGTGTCACGAGTGTCACTCGAGTGTAAGAAAAAAGAATATTTAATAGTATATCCGCCAAACCACTGTCATAAAAAAATGTGTAATTGGTTTTTAAATGACAACCTTAAATTTCATCTAAAGGGATACACGTTCCAGTTCAATACCTCCACTGGAGAAAAAAGAAAAATAAATGGCAACTCAGCTTCCTAAACGGTGAGTTTGAATCTAGTGTCCCTTCTGAGTCTAGTAATTGAATCTTTTCATACATTTCCTCAAGCAGTATAGTGGACACGCATCCCCTACCTTTCGGTCATGAATAAGGAACATAGCTTAATTTCTCTTCCACATTGTTCGCGAAAAAAAAAGATAATGGATAACCACAGACAGTAATTTTACAAAGAAATCTTGTCCATCATGCCTTCCAATTAGTGTCTATTCCCAGAGATTTGTCGAAGATCTCCCACGCTGTTGCTCTAGGGAGCCAATATTTGATTTTTTATGATCCAATTTTGTTCAGTTGGTATTCGTAAAAAATGAAAGGGCATACGCACATTGTGGCTATTTATTCAAACCTCCTCTAGCATTCTCCGGACCATAGGACAGGAAGTGCAGCTCACGTAGCGCAAAAAAATGGATAAACATACAATGGTAGACAAACGTATCTTGTGTTGAGTTCTGCTCCAAAAATAAATTAACGTATCTTCAAAGCTACCACGAGACGACATCAAACATGAAATTTAACCTGGTCCTCGGAAGGCGTAAAAGTACCAACTCACTAAAACGACGTGTGAAGTATATTAATGTTCTTTACTTGTAACACCAGATTACACAACAAGCAAATTCTAAGATAAACTTAAAAGTGATGGAGTTTCCCCCGTCAGCCGACTTTGGAATGAAGTAAAAACTTGTTGAGAAAGTTGACTAACAATTTAAAGCGCAAATTCTCCAAACATGTGAAACAAAAAAAAATGTTATTATTTTTCTTTCACCTTGATCATTCACCACCTGCAACACGTAAAGTGAAAAACACCGCAGAAAAAATATTGTGTACTCCACTCCTCAATGAGAAGGAATAAGAAATAAAAAAACATCTACTCCTCTGATTGTGTTTTAGCATAGCTTATACGATGCTTTTGAATTCAATTACATTCTTACAAACGACTTCACATCCATGATCATAAATTGCATGATTATTCAATGAAGATTCCCATTCAATAAATCTGAAACCTCAAAAATAAGATTGAAAACCTAAAAGCGGTTTAAGATGTCCTTACTCCTATCGCTTTTTTTGTACTTTGGTATGAAACGGTACGGTTCCAATTTCTTACCAACTCTTATTTGATTGTAGTTCTCCGCTTCTGTTACTAAAAAACTAAGCCGCATTCAACAGATCCACATAATTGTAATACAAAAAAAGTACAGACTGTTGTTTCATTGTTATTTTCATGATACACTCAACTGAAAAATGCATGTGACAACAAATGATATCGGATTATTTTTCTTGTGCTGACTCTGACCCTCTGAAGGAGAGTTGGAGGAACTTCAAACCAAAGAACTCCTCGAAAAGAATACCACTCCTCTTCACGTTACGAAGAGCCTATACTCCAGTACCTTACGATCATAATTATTTTGTTAGTTGATTAATCTAACCGTAAAATAGTTGTGACGGAAAAATAAAAATAATTAAAAGACTGATGAGTTATAGTTGAAGTAGTCAGATTGCACCATTGCTCCGGGAAAAAAATGGGTCTCTTGTTCATCCAAGACTCTTTTGTTATTATGTCAATCTACTTAGTTCACTAAAGCGTTGAATAACTCACAAATATTCCCCTACATTGTGATGGAAAATAAAACAATTCAGAGTGTCATATTATTTTTGTTCTGAGGCTCGCAAGAATTGTAGTGTAAGAATAAATAATATTTTTGCTTTTCCCAAAATGAATTCTAACTGGACGAGAGAGGTAAAGGCAATTCAGGATAAACCGCTTCTTCAAAGACGGTTTCACCTCCTATCCTGTTAAGAAAAACAAACACTTTCATACCTCATAATCATAAATTGCACGATCAGTTAATGAATGATTCCAGATACCAATTTCTCTAACCAAGTATGAAAATAAGAGCAAGGCTGAAAGGCGAAAACTAAATAGAATGGAGCGAATTTCTACCTCGAAGAAAAACCGTAATGTGCCACTCAATCATCCACTGTTCTACCTTTACCATATCATTTTGGTTCGTGTATTAAAACACAAAAATCATAATCATACATCGCACACACAAACTTATGATGAAAGTAAAGCAATACGGAGTGCTGTTTATTATTACTTTCAGTTTACACTCAACTGGAATGTGCGTGTATAAGCCAATTCGGATGTCTTCCTCATATCACATTTGGCTCTTTAAAAGAGAGAGGAAGAAAATTCAATACAACGCGATTGGTCGGAAGCAATGCTACTTCTTCCCAGTTGAAAAAACAATAACACACCCACACACACAACAATCATAAACTGTACGATTCCTTTAAAATATACAGAATTTTCACTTCCCTCTGTAATGCAGTTTTATGATTGATATCTTGGTGCGATGAGTCTGATGCTGCCAGTCTCGTGAAAGCTGAATCCCTCTTCCTTAATGGTCCGCGATTTAGTGAAAATATTTTCCTTTAGGCGATGTTGCCTTTAACAAAGAATTCTCGCTTTTTTTAACACCATTCGGAATTTTCAATTACCCTAAATTACCTTGACGAAACACCGACAGAGATTCCTTAAATTTTCTGATTCAAGAAATCGATGAGATGCTTTTTTACAGTATTCAAATTCTCCTCAAAAAAATATCTTCCATCACACTGAAAAGCATTCACTCGTATTCTTGGAGGTGGACTTCTTTCCTGTGGCCTCTCTCTTCCCTCTTTGCAATTTGGAATGAAAATATTTTCCGTTGTTGGTGAATAATAAGAGCTAAAGCGCCTCGATCAGATCCAATGTTTCGGCGGGCTCGCATTCAGTGACATCTAAGAAACAGAATGTCATTAAATTTTTGCAATGGTGCTTTCAGACAGCGAAGAATGAATTCTAGGATTTCGACTGCACGAAAAAATAAAAGGGATTGATGCTATTGCTGCTGCCACCACAGTGGAAGAAATCCGCCGCCTCAGAATCCAAATTCCACCACGGCCTTAAGATCCATGAATTTTATTTCCCGCCTCCTTCGAATGATTCTCTCACGCAAAAAAAACGGCAGAGCTTAATTCAAAAGCATACGTGCCAATGAGTGTGGCTTCCAGAAAAGCAAACAGACAAAAAAATTAGAATCGGTTAAGCGGCTGGAATGAATTCCTTCTTCCGTCGATTCAAATCGATAAAAATCCGGAGAAGAGGATTCTGTGTCAACAAAGTCTCACCGTTTTTTCATCAGTTTTCTTGTGACCAATGTTCAGCTTTCGCTAAGGGAAGAAAGCTAAATTATAAAAAATTCAAATAGAATGCTCGATAAATATCATCCAACACAATTTTTATTATCGCAACAAATTCCGTTTCTTGCCAGCCTCTTTCCGTCTCAGGACACAGTTGTCTATCGAGACGTTGGGATGGGGATATTGAGGTTAGGTTTCGAGCATGGATCTGTTTACACTACAAGAAACACGTGAGTGTGCCAGCGATAACACTCCACTCCATAGCAATAATAATCTCCCACACAAAAGACACATGATGAATATTAGTTCCTCCATTCAAGTCCTCCTGGAGAATATAATTTCATCTTAGCGGTAAACGCCAACCATGCGTCAGTGCCCTTAATCTTCCCATATAGATTGAATACTCATTCGCCAATTCTCAGAATAAATACAAAGAACTGAAAAATAAAAAATAAAAAAAGAAATCTTCCTTGCAAGAAAAGAAAAAGAATTAGAATTTTATTTTTCTCAGGGATGCTCCGGTGATATCTTGGCGCGATGAAGCTAAAGTCTCAATTCTTCGAGAGTTGATTCTTCCTTCATTAATAGCCCGCAATTTAATGAGAATATTTTCCTCAATCAATGCCGCATTAGGGGAAGGCTCTCATATTTTCGACATCACTCAGCACCCTCTGCTAATCTAAATTACCTTGACGAAACACAACAGAGATTCCTTAAAATCTTCTGATTCAAGAAATCGATGAGACATCTTTCCATATTCAAATTTCCTCTAAAAATATCTTCCATTGTACTGAGAAGCATTCACCTCGTATTCTTGGAGAGATGGCTTCTCTACTTGTGGGTCTCTCCTTCCCTCTTTGCAATTAGAATGAAAATATTTTCCGTTGTTGGTGAATAATAAGAGCTAAAGCGCCTCGATAGATCCAATGTTTCGGTGGCTCGCATTCAGTGACATCTAAGAAACAGCATGTCCTTAAATTTTTTGCAATGGATGCCTTTCAGACAGCGAAGAATGATTCTAGGATTTCGACTGCACGAAAAATAAAAGGGATTGGTGCTATTGCTGCTCTCACCACAGTGGGAAATATATTCATCACATCAGAGTCCAAATTACCACTCACGGGCCGTAACAAGATTCACGAATTTTATTTTCCTCGTACCCTTCCAATAATTCTCCACAGAAAACAATTCATGGCTCAATGAAAAGATACACGTCAATGAGTGAGTTTTCGAAAACTAGGATGATGAAAAATTGGAAGAAATGTAAAAATTAGAATGAGTTAAGGAAGCAAGAATAAATCCTCGCACGGGCGATTCAAGTCCCGATAAAAATCTCCGGAAAAGAGGATAATGTGCCACAATGTTTCACTTATTCTCTACAAATTTTGTTTAGCTAACACTCAACTTTTCCTGCTGGAAAAAACTAATATATAAATTTAAAAAATCAAATCGGCATAAACGAAAAATACATCCAACATAACCTTCAATATCGCAACGAATTCAGTTTTCCTCAGTCCTTTTCCGTCTCAGGACAGAGATAACTATCGAAATGCTATGGTGAAATGTGAAAGAAAGAGATTAAGGGACCGAACATTCAGCTTGATTCTCATCACTGAAACGAAGTGAAGGAGTCAATGACAACATTTTCCTCACAAGCTATGACACAGCACCACAAAAAGACACGAGATGAAATATTACTTTCCATACTAAAATCTTTCCAAAGCCATAATTCACTGGCATTATAAGTAAACATATCATACTCATATCAGGCCATTTCATCATCCCAACAACAATCGTAATATAGATCACAAAACATCCAAATAGATAAAAGAAAAACAAAAAAATATAAATTCACAAAAATAAAATCGTCAAATTTATTCAAAAAAACAAAAAAAATGTCAAAAACGCAAAAATTCGAAAAACGCGTATTTGGCACGTATTTGTCGTTTTGGGGCCTATTTGACGCGCATAGTGGTTTTTCAAATTTTGCAAAAAATTGGGTCAAAAACTTTTTCAAATTTTTGCAAACTTTTTTGTAAAAAAATATTTTTTTTTGACTTTTTCGGCGAAAATTTTTTTTGTTCCAAAAATGGTTGTGCGGGATTTGTTTGTCCCTAATTTTCATCGAAAACGCCGAAATCCGTTTTAAAAATGATTCAATTTCGAGCGAGAACGGGCATTTTGCGATTTTCCCAAAATTCGCATTTTTGGGCCAAAATGGCCAAAAACCGGTTTTTTTGAAAATGGTCAAAAATGTCAAAAACGCAAAAATTCGAAAAACGCGTATTTGGCACGTATTTGTCGTTTTCGGGCCTATTTGACGCGCATAGTGGTTTTTCAAAATTTTGCAAAAAATTGGGTCAAAAACTTTTTCAAATTTTTGCAAACTTTTTTGTAAAAAAATATTTTTTTTTGACTTTTTCGGCGAAAATTTTTTTTGTTCCAAAAATGGTTGTGCGGGATTTGTTTGTCCCTAATTTACATCGAAAACGCCGAAATCCGTTTTAAAAATGATTCAATTTCGAGCGAGAACGGGCATTTTGCGATTTTCCCAAAATTCACATTTTTGGGCCAAAATGGCCAAAAACCGGTTTTTTTGAAAATGGTCAAAAATGTCAAAAACGCAAAAATTCGAAAAACGCGTATTTGGCACGTATTTGTCGTTTTGGGGCCTATTTGACGCGCATAGTGGTTTTTCAAAATTTTGCAAAAAATTGGGTCAAAAACTTTTTCAAATTTTTGCAAACTTTTTTGTAAAAAAATATTTTTTTTTGACTTTTTCGGCGAAAATTTTTTTTGTTCCAAAAATGGTTGTGCGGGATTTGTTTGTCCCTAATTTTCATCGAAAACGCCGAAATCCGTTTTAAAAATGATTCAATTTCGAGCGAGAACGGGCATTTTGCGATTTTCCCAAAATTCGCATTTTTGGGCCAAAATGGCCAAAAACCGGTTTTTTTGAAAATGGTCAAAAATGTCAAAAACGCAAAAATTCGAAAAACGCGTATTTGGCACGTATTTGTCGTTTTCGGGCCTATTTGACGCGCATAGTGGTTTTTCAAAATTTTGCAAAAAATTGGGTCAAAAACTTTTTCAAATTTTTGCAAACTTTTTTGTAAAAAAATATTTTTTTTTGACTTTTTCGGCGAAAATTTTTTTTGTTCCAAAAATGGTTGTGCGGGATTTGTTTGTCCCTAATTTACATCGAAAACGCCGAAATCCGTTTTAAAAATGATTCAATTTCGAGCGAGAACGGGCATTTTGCGATTTTCCCAAAATTCACATTTTTGGGCCAAAATGGCCAAAAACCGGTTTTTTTGAAAATGGTCAAAAATGTCAAAAACGCAAAAATTCGAAAAACGCGTATTTGGCACGTATTTGTCGTTTTCGGGCCTATTTGACGCGCATAGTGGTTTTTCAAATTTTGCAAAAAATTGGGTCAAAAACTTTTTCAAATTTTTGCAAACTTTTTTGTAAAAAAATATTTTTTTTTGACTTTTTCGGCGAAAATTTTTTTGTTCCAAAAATGGTTGTGCGGGATTTGTTTGTCCCTAATTTACATCGAAAACGCCGAAATCCGTTTTAAAAATGATTCAATTTCGAGCGAGAACGGGCATTTTGCGATTTTCCCAAAATTCACATTTTGGGGCCAAAATGGCCAAAAACCGGTTTTTTTGAAAATGGTCAAAAATGTCAAAAACGCAAAAATTCGAAAAACGCGTATTTGGCACGTATTTGTCGTTTTGGGGCCTATTTGACGCGCATAGTGGTTTTTCAAAATTTTGCAAAAAATTGGGTCAAAAACTTTTTCAAATTTTTGCAAACTTTTTTGTAAAAAAATATTTTTTTTTGACTTTTTCGGCGAAAATTTTTTTTGTTCCAAAAATGGTTGTGCGGGATTTGTTTGTCCCTAATTTACATCGAAAACGCCGAAATCCGTTTTAAAAATGATTCAATTTCGAGCGAGAACGGGCATTTTGCGATTTTCCCAAAATTCACATTTTTGGGCCAAAATGGCCAAAAAACGGTTTTTTTGAAAATGGTCAAAAATGTCAAAAACGCAAAAATTCGAAAAACGCGTATTTGGCACGTATTTGTCGTTTTGGGGCCTATTTGACGCGCATAGTGGTTTTTCAAAATTTTGCAAAAAATTGGGTCAAAAACTTTTTCAAATTTTTGCAAACTTTTTTGTAAAAAAATATTTTTTTTTGACTTTTTCGGCGAAAATTTTTTTTGTTCCAAAAATGGTTGTGCGGGATTTGTTTGTCCCTAATTTACATCGAAAACGCCGAAATCCGTTTTAAAAATGATTCAATTTCGAGCGAGAACGGGCATTTTGCGATTTTCCCAAAATTCACATTTTTGGGCCAAAATGGCCAAAAACCGGTTTTTTTTGAAAATGGTCAAAAATGTCAAAAACGCAAAAATTCGAAAAACGCGTATTTGGCACGTATTTGTCGTTTTGGGGCCTATTTGACGCGCATAGTGGTTTTTTCAAAATTTTGCAAAAAATTGGGTCAAAAACTTTTTCAAATTTTTGCAAACTTTTTTGTAAAAAAATATTTTTTTTTGACTTTTTCGGCGAAAATTTTTTTTGTTCCAAAAATGGTTGTGCGGGATTTGTTTGTCCCTAATTTTCATCGAAAACGCCGAAATCCGTTTTAAAAATGATTCAATTTCGAGCGAGAACGGGCATTTTGCGATTTTCCCAAAATTCACATTTTTGGGCCAAAATGGCCAAAAACCGGTTTTTTTGAAAATGGTCAAAAATGTCAAAAACGCAAAAATTCGAAAAACGCGTATTTGGCACGTATTTGTCGTTTTGGGGCCTATTTGACGCGCATAGTGGTTTTTCAAAATTTTGCAAAAAATTGGGTCAAAAACTTTTTCAAATTTTTGCAAACTTTTTTGTAAAAAAATATTTTTTTTTGACTTTTTCGGCGAAAATTTTTTTTGTTCCAAAAATGGTTGTGCGGGATTTGTTTGTCCCTAATTTACATCGAAAACGCCGAAATCCGTTTTAAAAATGATTCAATTTCGAGCGAGAACGGGCATTTTGCGATTTTCCCAAAATTCACATTTTTGGGCCAAAATGGCCAAAAACCGGTTTTTTTGAAAATGGTCAAAAATGTCAAAAACGCAAAAATTCGAAAAACGCGTATTTGGCACGTATTTGTCGTTTTGGGGCCTATTTGACGCGCATAGTGGTTTTTCAAAATTTTGCAAAAAATTGGGTCAAAAACTTTTTCAAATTTTTGCAAACTTTTTTGTAAAAAAATATTTTTTTTTGACTTTTTCGGCGAAAATTTTTTTTGTTCCAAAAATGGTTGTGCGGGATTTGTTTGTCCCTAATTTACATCGAAAACGCCGAAATCCGTTTTAAAAATGATTCAATTTCGAGCGAGAACGGGCATTTTGCGATTTTCCCAAAATTCACATTTTTGGGCCAAAATGGCCAAAAACCGGTTTTTTTGAAAATGGTCAAAAATGTCAAAAACGCAAAAATTCGAAAAACGCGTATTTGGCACGTATTTGTCGTTTTGGGGCCTATTTGACGCGCATAGTGGTTTTTCAAAATTTTGCAAAAAATTGGGTCAAAAACTTTTTCAAATTTTTGCAAACTTTTTTGTAAAAAAATATTTTTTTTTGACTTTTTCGGCGAAAATTTTTTTTGTTCCAAAAATGGTTGTGCGGGATTTGTTTGTCCCTAATTTTCATCGAAAACGCCGAAATCCGTTTTAAAAATGATTCAATTTCGAGCGAGAACGGGCATTTTGCGATTTTCCCAAATTCACATTTTTGGGCCAAAATGGCCAAAAACCGGTTTTTTTGAAAATGGTCAAAAATGTCAAAAACGCAAAAATTCGAAAAACGCGTATTTGGCACGTATTTGTCGTTTTGGGGCCTATTTGACGCGCATAGTGGTTTTTCAAAATTTTGCAAAAAATTGGGTCAAAAACTTTTTCAAATTTTTGCAAACTTTTTTGTAAAAAAATATTTTTTTTTGACTTTTTCGGCGAAAATTTTTTTTGTTCCAAAAATGGTTGTGCGGGATTTGTTTGTCCCTAATTTTCATCGAAAACGCCGAAATCCGTTTTAAAAATGATTCAATTTCGAGCGAGAACGGGCATTTTGCGATTTTCCCAAAATTCACATTTTTGGGCCAAAATGGCCAAAAACCGGTTTTTTTGAAAATGGTCAAAAATGTCAAAAACGCAAAAATTCGAAAAACGCGTATTTGGCACGTATTTGTCGTTTTGGGGCCTATTTGACGCGCATAGTGGTTTTTCAAAATTTTGCAAAAAATTGGGTCAAAAACTTTTTCAAATTTTTGCAAACTTTTTTGTAAAAAAATATTTTTTTTTGACTTTTTCGGCGAAAATTTTTTTTGTTCCAAAAATGGTTGTGCGGGATTTGTTTGTCCCTAATTTTCATCGAAAACGCCGAAATCCGTTTTAAAAATGATTCAATTTCGAGCGAGAACGGGCATTTTGCGATTTTCCCAAAATTCGCATTTTTGGGCCAAAATGGCCAAAAACCGGTTTTTTTGAAAATGGTCAAAAATGTCAAAAACGCAAAAATTCGAAAAACGCGTATTTGGCACGTATTTGTCGTTTTGGGGCCTATTTGACGCGCATAGTGGTTTTTCAAAATTTTGCAAAAAATTGGGTCAAAAACTTTTTCAAATTTTTGCAAACTTTTTTGTAAAAAAATATTTTTTTTTGACTTTTTCGGCGAAAATTTTTTTTGTTCCAAAAATGGTTGTGCGGGATTTGTTTGTCCCTAATTTTCATCGAAAACGCCGAAATCCGTTTTAAAAATGATTCAATTTCGAGCGAGAACGGGCATTTTGCGATTTTCCCAAAATTCACATTTTTGGGCCAAAATGGCCAAAAACCGGTTTTTTTGAAAATGGTCAAAAATGTCAAAAACGCAAAAATTCGAAAAACGCGTATTTGGCACGTATTTGTCGTTTTGGGGCCTATTTGACGCGCATAGTGGTTTTTCAAAATTTTGCAAAAAATTGGGTCAAAAACTTTTTCAAATTTTTGCAAACTTTTTTGTAAAAAAATATTTTTTTTTGACTTTTTCGGCGAAAATTTTTTTTGTTCCAAAAATGGTTGTGCGGGATTTGTTTGTCCCTAATTTACATCGAAAACGCCGAAATCCGTTTTAAAAATGATTCAATTTCGAGCGAGAACGGGCATTTTGCGATTTTCCCAAAATTCACATTTTTGGGCCAAAATGGCCAAAAACCGGTTTTTTTGAAAATGGTCAAAAATGTCAAAAACGCAAAAATTCGAAAAACGCGTATTTGGCACGTATTTGTCGTTTTGGGGCCTATTTGACGCGCATAGTGGTTTTTCAAAATTTTGCAAAAAATTGGGTCAAAAACTTTTTCAAATTTTTGCAAACTTTTTTGTAAAAAAATATTTTTTTTTGACTTTTTCGGCGAAAATTTTTTTTGTTCCAAAAATGGTTGTGCGGGATTTGTTTGTCCCTAATTTTCATCGAAAACGCCGAAATCCGTTTTAAAAATGATTCAATTTCGAGCGAGAACGGGCATTTTGCGATTTTCCCAAAATTCACATTTTTGGGCCAAAATGGCCAAAAACCGGTTTTTTTGAAAATGGTCAAAAATGTCAAAAACGCAAAAATTCGAAAAACGCGTATTTGGCACGTATTTGTCGTTTTGGGGCCTATTTGACGCGCATAGTGGTTTTTCAAAATTTTGCAAAAAATTGGGTCAAAAACTTTTTCAAATTTTTGCAAACTTTTTTGTAAAAAAATATTTTTTTTTGACTTTTTCGGCGAAAATTTTTTTTGTTCCAAAAATGGTTGTGCGGGATTTGTTTGTCCCTAATTTTCATCGAAAACGCCGAAATCCGTTTTAAAAATGATTCAATTTCGAGCGAGAACGGGCATTTTGCGATTTTCCCAAAATTCACATTTTTGGGCCAAAATGGCCAAAAACCGGTTTTTTTGAAAATGGTCAAAAATGTCAAAAACGCAAAAATTCGAAAAACGCGTATTTGGCACGTATTTGTCGTTTTGGGGCCTATTTGACGCGCATAGTGGTTTTTCAAAATTTTGCAAAAAATTGGGTCAAAAACTTTTTCAAATTTTTGCAAACTTTTTTGTAAAAAAATATTTTTTTTGACTTTTTCGGCGAAAATTTTTTTTGTTCCAAAAATGGTTGTGCGGGATTTGTTTGTCCCTAATTTTCATCGAAAACGCCGAAATCCGTTTTAAAAATGATTCAATTTCGAGCGAGAACGGGCATTTTGCGATTTTCCCAAAATTCGCATTTTTGGGCCAAAATGGCCAAAAACCGGTTTTTTTGAAAATGGTCAAAAATGTCAAAAACGCAAAAATTCGAAAAACGCGTATTTGGCACGTATTTGTCGTTTTGGGGCCTATTTGACGCGCATAGTGGTTTTTCAAAATTTTGCAAAAAATTGGGTCAAAAACTTTTTCAAATTTTTGCAAACTTTTTTGTAAAAAAATATTTTTTTTTGACTTTTTCGGCGAAAATTTTTTTTGTTCCAAAAATGGTTGTGCGGGATTTGTTTGTCCCTAATTTTCATCGAAAACGCCGAAATCCGTTTTAAAAATGATTCAATTTCGAGCGAGAACGGGCATTTTGCGATTTTCCCAAAATTCACATTTTTGGGCCAAAATGGCCAAAAACCGGTTTTTTTGAAAATGGTCAAAAATGTCAAAAACGCAAAAATTCGAAAAACGCGTATTTGGCACGTATTTGTCGTTTTGGGGCCTATTTGACGCGCATAGTGGTTTTTCAAAATTTTGCAAAAAATTGGGTCAAAAACTTTTTCAAATTTTTGCAAACTTTTTTGTAAAAAAATATTTTTTTTTGACTTTTTCGGCGAAAATTTTTTTTGTTCCAAAAATGGTTGTGCGGGATTTGTTTGTCCCTAATTTTCATCGAAAACGCCGAAATCCGTTTTAAAAATGATTCAATTTCGAGCGAGAACGGGCATTTTGCGATTTTCCCAAAATTCACATTTTTGGGCCAAAATGGCCAAAAACCGGTTTTTTTGAAAATGGTCAAAAATGTCAAAAACGCAAAAATTCGAAAAACGCGTATTTGGCACGTATTTGTCGTTTTGGGGCCTATTTGACGCGCATAGTGGTTTTTCAAAATTTTGCAAAAAATTGGGTCAAAAACTTTTTCAAATTTTTGCAAACTTTTTTGTAAAAAAATATTTTTTTTTGACTTTTTCGGCGAAAATTTTTTTGTTCCAAAAATGGTTGTGCGGGATTTGTTTGTCCCTAATTTACATCGAAAACGCCGAAATCCGTTTTAAAAATGATTCAATTTCGAGCGAGAACGGGCATTTTGCGATTTTCCCAAAATTCACATTTTTGGGCCAAAATGGCCAAAAACCGGTTTTTTTGAAAATGGTCAAAAATGTCAAAAACGCAAAAATTCGAAAAACGCGTATTTGGCACGTATTTGTCGTTTTGGGGCCTATTTGACGCGCATAGTGGTTTTTCAAAATTTTGCAAAAAATTGGGTCAAAAACTTTTTCAAATTTTTGCAAACTTTTTTGTAAAAAAATATTTTTTTTTGACTTTTTCGGCGAAAATTTTTTTTGTTCCAAAAATGGTTGTGCGGGATTTGTTTGTCCCTAATTTACATCGAAAACGCCGAAATCCGTTTTAAAAATGATTCAATTTCGAGCGAGAACGGGCATTTTGCGATTTTCCCAAAATTCACATTTTTGGGCCAAAATGGCCAAAAACGGTTTTTTTGAAAATGGTCAAAAATGTCAAAAACGCAAAAATTCGAAAAACGCGTATTTGGCACGTATTTGTCGTTTTGGGGCCTATTTGACGCGCATAGTGGTTTTTCAAAATTTTGCAAAAAATTGGGTCAAAAACTTTTTCAAATTTTTGCAAACTTTTTTGTAAAAAAATATTTTTTTTTGACTTTTTCGGCGAAAATTTTTTTTGTTCCAAAAATGGTTGTGCGGGATTTGTTTGTCCCTAATTTACATCGAAAACGCCGAAATCCGTTTTAAAAATGATTCAATTTCGAGCGAGAACGGGCATTTTGCGATTTTCCCAAAATTCGCATTTTTGGGCCAAAATGGCCAAAAACCGGTTTTTTTGAAAATGGTCAAAAATGTCAAAAACGCAAAAATTCGAAAAACGCGTATTTGGCACGTATTTGTCGTTTTGGGGCCTATTTGACGCGCATAGTGGTTTTTCAAAATTTTGCAAAAAATTGGGTCAAAAACTTTTTCAAATTTTTGCAAACTTTTTTGTAAAAAAATATTTTTTTTTGACTTTTTCGGCGAAAATTTTTTTTGTTCCAAAAATGGTTGTGCGGGATTTGTTTGTCCCTAATTTTCATCGAAAACGCCGAAATCCGTTTTAAAAATGATTCAATTTCGAGCGAGAACGGGCATTTTGCGATTTTCCCAAAATTCGCATTTTTGGGCCAAAATGGCCAAAAACCGGTTTTTTTGAAAATGGTCAAAAATGTCAAAAACGCAAAAATTCGAAAAACGCGTATTTGGCACGTATTTGTCGTTTTCGGGCCTATTTGACGCGCATAGTGGTTTTTCAAAATTTTGCAAAAAATTGGGTCAAAAACTTTTTCAAATTTTTGCAAACTTTTTTGTAAAAAAATATTTTTTTTTGACTTTTTCGGCGAAAATTTTTTTTGTTCCAAAAATGGTTGTGCGGGATTTGTTTGTCCCTAATTTACATCGAAAACGCCGAAATCCGTTTTAAAAATGATTCAATTTCGAGCGAGAACGGGCATTTTGCGATTTTCCCAAAATTCACATTTTTGGGCCAAAATGGCCAAAAACCGGTTTTTTTGAAAATGGTCAAAAATGTCAAAAACGCAAAAATTCGAAAAACGCGTATTTGGCACGTATTTGTCGTTTTGGGGCCTATCTGACGCGCATAGTGGTTTTTCAAAATTTTGCAAAAAATTGGGTCAAAAACTTTTTCGAAATTTATTTTTTTACTTTTTTTTTGTTGGATGTTTAATTTTCTCTTTTTTGTTCTGACGGTATTTTGCAAATTTTTCGGATGTTTATTAATGATGGTTGTGTTTCTCTTTTTGTACTTCCTTGGAGTGTTTTTATTTTCTCACATTGTGTCGCCTTTACTTGGGCAATGGAGCTATATCCCATCCAAAATTCTGCAGTGGAGAAAATAATATTTCTTTACGTGTGCTTTTGCGGCGTTGTGTCTTTCTTTTTGGCTAAAGTCTTCATTGATATCGTCACGTGATTCTGCTAATAGGAATCGAAGAAATGCTGGAATGTTAACCCTAACTCGTTCGCCCCAAGATCTCGATAGGTGAAGATGTCTGTGGAGTAAATAATTCTGATAGAGTGGCGGTTGTGTTGTGTGGATGAAATTTATTGTCTATTCATATTTTCAATTTTTCTACCTTTTTTTTACAGCAGCAAGAGTTGTACGTTAGTAACAACAAATTTTCGAAAAACAGTGAGACATTGTGGAGGCAGTATCCTTCTCGGATATTTTTATCAAGGTTTGAATCGACGGAAAGAATGAGTTCATTCTAGCTACTTGAACACATTCTATTTTTTGTCTGTTTGCTGATTTTCCGGAAGCCACACTGATTGTTTTATCAGCTTTTGCATTGAGCCTTGCCGTCTTTACCTGTGAGAGAATTATTTGGAAGAGTTGAGGGGAAATAAAATTCGTTGAGAGTGGTACGGCGCAGGGCTGGACGTTGATTTTTGAGGCGGAAGATCTACTGTGGTGAGAGCAGCAATAGCATCAGTCCCTTTTATTTTTTCGTGCAGTCGAAATCCTAGAATTCATTCTTCGCTGTCTGAAAGGCATTCATTACAAAAAATTTAAGGACATACTGTTTCTTAGATGTCACTGGATGCGAGCCCGCCGAAACACTGGATCTGATCGAGGCGCTTTAGCTCTCATTATCCACCAACAACGGAAAATATTTTCATTCGAAATTGCAAAGAGGGAAGGGAGAGAACTACAGGAAAGAAGTCGGCCCTCCAAGAATACGAGGTGAATGCTTTTCAGTGCGATGGAGGATATTTTTCAGAGGAGGATTTGAATGCTGTAAAGACACGTCTCATGGATTTCTTGTGTGATGGAATTTATTGAAATTATGGTGTTTCGTCAAAGACCATCTAGATCAATCGAGGATTCCGAGTGATGTCGAAACAATGTGGGAAATTTCTTCCAAAACTGCGTCACCTGAAAAAATATTCTCAGCATGTTCATTATGAAGGAGGTAATCAACTCTCGATCACTCGCGATATTAGCCTCATTGTGCCAAGATATCACCAGAGTCATTCCTGAGAAAAAATAAAAATTATAATTCTTTTTTTCTTACGTAGATTAAAGAAATGATAATGAAGTTTGCGCTGGTGGCGCTGGTGTTGTGCGTGGAAGCTAGGAGCCAGCATCCAAGCGAAAACGAATTCAATTTGTTCTGCGGAATTCTGGAGGAGACCGAGCGCATGGTTACGGATGTAACGGATTACGCAAACGACGGAAACAGGGACAGGGAAATTGTGAAAGAAATGGAAGCGCTTTGCAATGTAACGACAGATGACGTGGATGATTTTCGAAAGATGCTGTGGGTGACGAAGGAATTTCTCGAAAACACCCGTCTCCACGGACGCGAAGAATCGACAGGAGGACCATAAAGAAATTGAAAATCTCATCACGGAGGTGGAGAGAAAGATTCCAGATAACCGAGAGCTCGCGTATGAGGCCAGCAAAGAAAAAGATGAGGGGAAACGGACGGCTGTTGGGGATGATAGTGTGAGTGTTTTTGTTGATAACGAAAGCGACTAAAAGTTGTGGGAACGGAGAAACAGCGGCCGGAATAAAACTCTTTTCAACGACCTTTTCTGCGTGTGTGTGGGAGGGTATTGAGTCACGTCAACCAAGCCACCCAAAAATTTGGCTATCGAAAAGTTGGAAGGATAATGGTGGACTCGGCGAATGGAAACAAATCAAGTCCGGCTCCGGTAGTCTAAAAGTCATTAAGTCTTTCACCGAATTTCTCGAGAAAAATGGACAATCTGTGCAGAGGATAAATTTTGGCTGAAAAGAAAAAATCAGAAAACATGCTGTTTTGCTGAAAGAGTATGTGAGGACGATTGGGAAGGGAGCGGAAAAGAATGAGGACGGAAAGATTTTCGGACGCAGTGGGAAAAGTACGAATCGATGTGAGGTTAAAGAGTATGATGGGAGTGGGGATGAAACTCCAAGTTCAGACCATACAGAGAAGAAACGAAAGCATCTGCAGTGATTACAGCGCGACTCTTAAAAACATAAAGAAATCTCCTGGCACACCCAATTCGTAAGCTATTACACCAAGAGGCGGGAAGCGAAAAATGTCGAGGAAAATATTCTCATAAATCGAGCAGATCTTCTTCTTTTCAAAAGCAAAGCGTGAGTCGCGTACGATCGCGAAAGTGGGGCTGGGAAGGACAGCCTCGACAACACGAATATTTCCATTCTTTTTGATGGGGAAAAAAACTCTTTACCAACCTCCTCTTTATCTGTTTGTGATCCTCAAAAGAATACCACAAAAAATATAACAGGAAATTTTTGTGTGTGCGAAAAAAATATGATATCACTGTGAATTGATTTACTCACCTTTTTCTCCTCTCCATGAAGTTATGGAACAAAAAGAATACAATGTCAGAAAAGAAGGAATGAGAGCGGGAGTTTATCGAGGTGTCGAATCAAACCACACAGGCAAATCAGCCCTCGCAACCGGTCAGTGTGGTGATGAAGAAACGAGAGACGGCATTATGGTCGGCATTGCGTAAAAACAGTTGGAGGATTCCAATAAATGTGATGATCATGGAGGGGAGACTGTGGAATATTTCATCATAGGAACTGAGGAATCAACGCGGAACGAGGCGCCCACCGAGGCAGCAAATCAGAGAGCACAAGAGCCTCCCACGCAGCCGCCGAGCAGCCTGCGTGATGTAAATAAAAATGGAGAATGGTGCGAGGCGGAAAAGGACATCGAAGGAGAGTTCGAGAGCCGTCCCTATGCGGCGCGAATGACTCTTGAGAAAAAAAAGGAAGAGACGCTGGAATGATCGTATCGGATGAAATCTGAGGAGGAAGTCAGCAGCAGCCCAACTCGTCCTCTTCCTTATCCCGCTCAAGCAAAATCCCTCCAAAACGCATCTATAACTATTTTATTCTTTTCTTGTTTTCTTAGCAGGCACCGAGACGACTCTCCAAAAAAAAATTACAAAATGCAAACCTGATAAAAAGACACCTTGAAAATTTTATTTCTTCCTTCTTGTTGGATGGGAAGGAGATCAAGGATGGTGAATTTGACACGGAGACTATGAGGGAAGGAAAAGGCGATTAGGATGGCACTTAGGCGCACGAAAGAGGCTGAAAAAAATATCACCATAAAAACCATCATGACGTTCTTTGCGGCCTTCTCGATGCGGAGGTGGAGAAGTGACAAAAGAATGAGACCCGACCTCCGCGAGAGATTTGGGGCGAGGCAGTTTTGAGCCACGAATGGAGGCGATTTCTGGTGCTCTGGCATCTCTCTCCCAGACACTTGCCGCAGTTCTGAATCGCGGTCCGATTGGGGCTGATATCGCCATCCTTGGGCGCGCCAAGTCTCAAGGAAATCCATTCCATGCTGCCTCCTCTGCCTCGGCGTGGTCTCGTCGGAAAAGGCTCCAATACCAGGGGCCAAAATGAGTTATTTAGGGTCAGGTGCAAAAGCCCTAAATGGCGACAATGATGACATCCGAGGATAGTCTTTCGGTGCCACTTGTGTCGGGATTTTGTCATCTGTGCGACCCAGTATCCACCCCTCTGTCGAACGAAAGTCTGAAACAGATAGCGACCTCCCCTTCGCACATTCGAAGACACCTCTGAAACGCAGGAGAGCGGCAAATTAAACTGACAGTCCTTTAGGCATCTGGGCGGGGACAGGCATCGAAATAACCAAGGAATGGCATCCATCCAATGGCGCAGAATCGAGCCGAGAATATCCTCATTTGCGGAAAGCCTTAGAGTGGTAAATGGAACCATCGGAAAAAGAAAAACCCGAGACCACTTCAACCACGTCTGAAACCATCAAAAACACCATCCAAAGACGAAATGGGCGATCGCAAAGAAAACCCCAAGACTCTTCAACAACTCAGCCACACTCCAAACCGAAACTCCACCCCCATACACGACTGAGGACCATCCCATTTCCCATTCCTCTGAAAAGGAAAACAGCTCCACGATCCTTTCATCCCTCCGACACCTCCGGGTCCCCTTCATAAACTGACATAACCCTCTTATCCGCCCGTTCACTCCTTGGGCCCGCCTTCCACCTCATTGACAGCCCATGCCCCCACCCTTCATCCCTTCCCATCCCTCCAACGGGTTAGGGTTAGGGTTAGGGTTAGGGTTAGGGTTAGGGTTAGGGTTAGGGTTAGGGTTAGGGTTAGGGTTAGGGTTAGGGTTAGGGTTAGGGTTAGGGTTAGGGTTAGGGTTAGGGTTAGGGTTAGTTAGGGTTAGGGTTAGGGTTAGGGTTAGGGTTAGGGTTAGGGTTAGGGTTAGGGTTAGGGTTAGGGTTAGGGTTAGGGTTAGGGTTAGGGTTAGGGTTAGGGTTAGGGTTTAGGGTTAGGGTTAGGGTTAGGGTTAGGGTTAGGGTTAGGGTTAGGGTTAGGGTTAGGGTTAGGGTTAGGGTTAGGGTTAGGGTTAGGGTTAGGGTTAGGGTTAGGGGTTAGGGTTAGGGTTAGGGTTAGGGTTAGGGTTAGGTTAGGGTTAGGGTTAGGGTTTAGGGTTAGGGTTAGGGTTAGGGTTAGGGTTAGGGTTAGGGTTAGGGTTAGGGTTAGGGTTAGG
>NHOR01000031.1:0-10702 GCA_002287245.1 Trypanosoma congolense
GGGCATTTTGCGATTTTCCCAAAATTCACATTTTTGGGCCAAAATGGCCAAAAACCGGTTTTTTGAAAATGGTCAAAAATGTCAAAAACGCAAAAATTCGAAAAACGCGTATTTTGGCACGTATTTGTCGTTTTCGGGCCTATTTGACGCGCATAGTGGTTTTTCAAAATTTTGCAAAAAAATTGGGTCAAAAACTTTTTCAAATTTTTGCAAACTTTTTGTAAAAAAATTTTTTTTGACTTTTTCGGCGAAAATTTTTTTTGTTCCAAAAATGGTTGTGCGGGATTTGTTTGTCCCTAATTTCATCGAAAACGCCGAAATCCGTTTTAAAAATGATTGAATTTCGAGCGAGAACGGGCATTTTGCGATTTTCCCAAAATTCACATTTTTGGGCCAAAATGGCCAAAAACCGGTTTTTTTGAAAATGGTCAAAAATGTCAAAAACGCAAAAAATTCGAAAAACGCGTATTTGGCACGTATTTGTCGTTTTCGGGCCTATTTGACGCGCATAGTGGTTTTTCAAAATTTTGCAAAAAATTGGGTCAAAAACTTTTTCAAATTTTTGCAAACTTTTTTGTAAAAAAATATTTTTTTTTGACTTTTTCGGCGAAAATTTTTTTTGTTCCAAAAATGGTTGTGCGGGATTTGTTTGTCCCTAATTTTCATCGAAAACGCCGAAATCCGTTTTAAAAATGATTGAATTTCGAGCGAGAACGGGCATTTTGCGATTTTCCCCAAATTCACATTTTTGGGCCAAAATGGCCAAAAACCGGTTTTTTTGAAAATGGTCAAAAATGTCAAAAACGCAAAAATTCGAAAAACGCGTATTTGGCACGTATTTGTCGTTTTCGGGCCTATTTGACGCGCATAGTGGTTTTTCGAAATTTTGCAAAAAAATTGGGTCAAAAACTTTTTCAAATTTTTGCAAACTTTTTTGTAAAAAAATATTTTTTTTTGACTTTTTCGGCGAAAATTTTTTTTGTTCCAAAAATGGTCGTGCGGATTTGTTTGTCCCTAATTTTCATCGAAAACGCCGAAATCCGTTTTAAAAATGATTCAATTTCGAGCGAGAACGGGCATTTTGCGATTTTCCCAAAATTCACATTTTTGGGCCAAAATGGCCAAAAACCGGTTTTTTTGAAAATGGTCAAAAATGTCAAAAACGCAAAAATTCGAAAAACGCGTATTTGGCACGTATTTGTCGTTTTGGGGCCTATTTGACGCGCATAGTGGTTTTCAAAATTTTGCAAAAAATTCGGTCAAAAACTTTTTCAAATTTTTGCAAATTTTTTTGTAAAAAAATATTTTTTTTTGACTTTTTCGGCGAAAATTTTTTTTGTTCCAAAAATGGTTGTGCGGGATTTGTTTGTCCCTAATTTACATCGAAAACGCCGAAATCCGTTTTAAAAATGATTCAATTTCGAGCGAGAACGGGCATTTTGCGATTTTCCCAAAATTCACATTTTTGGGCCAAAATGGCCAAAACCGGTTTTTTTGAAAATGGTCAAAAATGTCAAAAACGCAAAAATTCGAAAAACGCGTATTGGCACGTATTTGTCGTTTTCGGGCCTATTTGACGCGCATAGTGGTTTTTCAAAATTTTGCAAAAAATTGGGTCAAAAACTTTTTCAAATTTTTGCAAACTTTTTTGTAAAAAAATATTTTTTTTTGACTTTTTCGGCGAAAATTTTTTTTGTTCCAAAAATGGTTGTGCGGGATTGTTTGTCCCTAATTTTCATCGAAAACGCCGAAATCCGTTTTAAAAATGATTCAATTTCGAGCGAGAACGGGCATTTTGCCGATTTTCCCAAAATTCACATTTTTGGGCCAAAATGGCCAAAAACCGGTTTTTTTGAAAATGGTCAAAAATGTCAAAAACGCAAAAATTCGAAAAACGCGTATTTGGCACGTATTTGTCGTTTTCGGGCCTATTTGACGCGCATAGTGGTTTTTCAAAATTTTGCAAAAAATTGCGTCAAAAACTTTTTCAAATTTTTGCAAACTTTTTTGTAAAAAAATATTTTTTTTTGACTTTTTCGGCGAAAATTTTTTTTGTTCCAAAAATGGTTGTGCGGGATTTGTTTGTCCCTAATTTTCATCGAAAACGCCGAAATCCGTTTTAAAAATGATTGAATTTCGAGCGAGAACGGGCATTTTGCGATTTCCCAAAATTCACATTTTTGGGCCAAAATGGCCAAAAACCGGTTTTTTTGAAAATGGTCAAAAATGTCAAAAACGCAAAAATTCGAAAAACGCGTATTTGGCACGTATTTGTCGTTTTCGGGCCTATTTGACGCGCATAGTGGTTTTTCAAAATTTTGCAAAAATTTGGGTCAAAAACTTTTTCAAATTTTGCAAACTTTTTTGTAAAAAAATATTTTTTTTGACTTTTTCGGCGAAAATTTTTTTGTTCCAAAAATGGTTGTGCGGGATTTGTTGTCCCTAATTTACATCGAAAACGCCGAAATCCGTTTTAAAAATGATTCAATTTCGAGCGGAGAACGGGCATTTTGCGATTTTTCCCAAAAATTCGCATTTTTGGGCCAAAATGGCCAAAAACCGGTTTTTTTGAAAATGGTCAAAAATGTCAAAAACGCAAAAATTCGAAAAACGCGTATTTGGCACGTATTTGTCGTTTTGGGGCCTATTTGACGCGCATAGTGGTTTTTCAAAATTTTGCAAAAAATTGGGTCAAAAAACTTTTTCAAATTTTTGCAAACTTTTTTGTAAAAAAATATTTTTTTTGACTTTTTCGGCGAAAATTTTTTTTGTTCCAAAAATGGTTGTGTGGGATTTGTTGTCCCTAATTTTCATCGAAAACGCCGAAATCCGTTTTAAAAATGATTCAATTTCGAGCGAGAACGGGCATTTTGCGATTTTCCCAAAATTCACATTTTGGGCCAAAATGGCCAAAAACCGGTTTTTTTGAAAATGGTCAAAAATGTCAAAAACGCAAAAATTCGAAAAACGCGTATTTGGCACGTATTTGTCGTTTTCGGGCCTATTTGACGCGCATAGTGGTTTTTCGAAATTTTGCAAAAAATTGGGTCAAAAACTTTTTCAAATTTTTGCAAACTTTTTTGTAAAAAAATATTTTTTTTGACTTTTTCGGCGAAAATTTTTTTTGTTCCAAAAATGGTTGTGCGGGGATTTGTTTGTCCCTAATTTTCATCGAAAACGCCGAAATCCGTTTTAAAAATGATTGAATTTCGAGCGAGAACGGGCATTTTGCGATTTTCCCAAAATTCACATTTTTGGGCCAAAATGGCCAAAAACCGTTTTTTTTGAAAATGGTCAAAAATGTCAAAAACGCAAAAATTCGGAAAAAACGCGTATTTGGCACGTATTTGTCGTTTTCGGGCCTATTTGACGCGCATAGTGGTTTTTCAAAATTTTGCAAAAAATTGGGTCAAAAACTTTTTCAAATTTTTGCAAACTTTTTTGTAAAAAAATATTTTTTTTTGACTTTTTCGGCGAAAATTTTTTTGTTCCAAAAATGGTTGTGCGGGATTTGTTTGTCCCTAATTTACATCGAAAACGCCGAAATCCGTTTTAAAAATGATTCAATTTCGAGCGAGAACGGGCATTTTGCGATTTTCCCAAAATTCACATTTTTGGGCCAAAATGGCCAAAAACCGGTTTTTTTGAAAATGGTCAAAAATGTCAAAAACGCCAAAAATTCGAAAAACGCGTATTTGGCACGTATTTGTCGTTTTGGGGCCTATTTGACGCGCATAGTGGTTTTTCAAAATTTTGCAAAAAATTGGGTCAAAAACTTTTTCAAATTTTTGCAAACTTTTTGTAAAAAAATATTTTTTTTTGACTTTTTCGGCGAAAATTTTTTTTGTTCCAAAAATGGTTGTGCGGGATTTGTTTGTCCCTAATTTACATCGAAAACGCCGAAATCCGTTTTTAAAAATGATTCAATTTCGAGCGAGAACGGGCATTTTGCGATTTTCCCAAAATTCGCATTTTTGGGCCAAAATGGCCAAAAACCGGTTTTTTTGAAAATGGTCAAAAATGTCAAAAACGCAAAAATTCGAAAAACGCGTATTTGGCACGTATTTGTCGTTTTCGGGCCTATTTGACGCGCATAGTGGTTTTTCGAAATTTTGCAAAAAATTGGGTCAAAAACTTTTTCAAATTTTTGCAAACTTTTTTGTAAAAAAATATTTTTTTTTGACTTTTTCGGCGAAAATTTTTTTTGTTCCAAAAATGGTTGTGCGGGATTTGTTTGTCCCTAATTTACATCGAAAACGCCGAAATCCGTTTTAAAAATGATTCAATTTCGAGCGAGAACGGGCATTTTGCGATTTTCCCAAAATTCACATTTTTGGGCCAAAATGGCCAAAAACCGGTTTTTTTGAAAATGGTCAAAAATGTCAAAAACGCAAAAATTCGAAAAACGCGTATTTGGCACGTATTTGTCGTTTTCGGGCCTATTTGACGCGCATAGTGGTTTTTCAAATTTTGCAAAAAATTGGGTCAAAAACTTTTTCAAATTTTTGCAAACTTTTTTGTAAAAAAATATTTTTTTTTGACTTTTTCGGCGAAAATTTTTTTTGTTCCAAAAATGGTTGTGCGGGATTTGTTTGTCCCTAATTTTCATCGAAAACGCCGAAATCCGTTTTAAAAATGATTCAATTTCGAGCGAGAACGGGCATTTTGCGATTTTCCCAAAATTCGCATTTTTGGGCCAAAATGGCCAAAAACCGGTTTTTTTGAAAATGGTCAAAAATGTCAAAAACGCAAAAATTCGAAAAACGCGTATTTGGCACGTATTTGTCGTTTTGGGGCCTATTTGACGCGCATAGTGGTTTTTCAAAATTTTATTTTATTACTTCTTTTTTTGTTGGATGTTTAATTTTTCTCTGTCTTGTTGTTGTGTTTTTCGTGAATGTTTCGGATGTTTATTAATGGCGGTTGTGTATTTCTTTTTGTACTTCGTTGGAGTGTTTATATCTTCTCACGTTGGGTCGCATTTACCAGAACAATGGAGCTATGTCCCATCCAAAATTCTGCAGTAGAGGAAATAATATTTCTTCACGTGTGCTTCTGTGGTGTTGTGTCATGGCTTTTTAGCTGAAAGTCTTCATTGATATCCTCACGTGATTCTGCTAATAGGAATCGAAGGGATTGCTGGAATTCTAACCCTAACTCGCTCGTCCCAACATCTCGATGAGTGAAGATATCAGTGGAGGAAATTATTCTGATAGAGTGGCGGTTTTGTTGTGTGGACGAAATTTGTTGTCTATTCATATTTTGAATTTTCTACTCTTTTTTTACAGCAGCAAAAGGTGTACGTTAGTAACAACAAATTTTCGAAAAACAGTGAGACATTGTGGAGGCAGTATCCTTCTCCTCGGATATTTTTATCAAGGTTTGCGTTGCCCGGAAAGAATGAGTTCATTCTAGCTACTTGAACCCATTCTATTTTTTGTCTGATTGCTGACTCTCCGGAAGCCACACTGATTGGTTTATCAGCTTTTGCATTGAGCCTTGCCGTCTTTACCTGTGAGAGAAATATTTGGAAGAGTTGAGGAGAAATAAAATTCGTTGAGAGTGGTACGGCGCAGGGCTGGACGTTAATTTTTGAGGCGGAAGATCTCCTCCTACTGTTGCGGGCAGCAGCAATAGCATCAATCCCTTTTATTTTTTCGTGCAGTCGAAATCCTAGAATTCGTTATTCGCTGTCTGAAAGACATTCATTGCATAAAATTTAATGACATCCTGTTTCTTAGATGTCACTGAATGCGAGCCCGCCGAAACACTGGATCTGATCGAGGCGCTTTAGCACTTATTATCCACAAACAACGGAAAATATTTTCATTCCAAATTACAAAGAGGGAAGGGAGAGACCCACAGGTAGAGAAGCCATCTCTCCAAGAATACAAGGTGAATACTCTTCAGTGCGATGGAAGAATTTTTCAGAGGAGAATTTGAATGCTGGAAAGATGTGTCTCTTGGATTTCTTGAATCAGAAAATTTAAGGAATCTCTGTTGGTGTTTCGTCAAGGTAATTTAGATTAGCAGAGGGTACCGAGTGGTGTTAAAACAATGTGGGAATCCTTTCCGAAAAGCTGCGTTGGCTGATGGAAAATATTCTCAGTAATTTTCGGCTATGGTGGAAAATGGAATCGATTCTCGAGGCTGGAGACGTCAGACTCATCGTACCAAGGTATCCCCATAAAAAGTGCATCGCTGAAAAGTTAAAATTCTAAATTCTTTTTATAGGAATCGTGCAGTTTATGATTGTTGTGTGTGGGTGCGTGATTGTTTTTCAACGTGGAAAAGTAGCATTGCTTCCGGCAAATCGTGTTGTATGGAATTGTCTTCCGCTCTCTTTGAAGGAGCTAAATGTGACATTAGGAAGACAACCTCATTTGCTTATGCACTCACATCCCAGTTGAGAGTATACTGAGGGTATTAATATACAGAACCCCGTATTGTTTTATTTTCACCAAAAGTTTTGAATGAATGTTGTGCTGGTTTTGTTTTTTTGGTCACATGAGTTGAGCGGAACAATCGGGTAGAAGCCAGAGGCAATGAGTGGCAACATTCATATTTTCTGGCAGCGTCGAAAAGGTCCATCAAATATCTTTGCCCGTGTCGCATTTCTAATAATTATTTTTAATACAGTTATCAGACTTTGCCTCAATGTAGTTTCAGAAATCAATCATACGATTTATGCTTGTGTGCTGAAAGTAGAGGTTAAGATCAGAATTTTGATTTAGTAGCAGATTTTGACAGTGGCGGTAAATTAAAGTGACCCCAACTCTCCCTCAGAGAGCTAGTGCGGCACAATAATCAAACAAAAAAAATCATTTACGTCCACATTTTTTTCAGTTGAGTGTATGGTGAGACTAATAATAAACAAAAAATCTGTATTGTTATATTTGTGTTACATGTGAATGTGTTCTCACAGTGGGGAATATGGAGTAGTCCCACGAGCATCGTTATGCAATGATATAGGATCCATGAAACAAAGAGTTGGAATGTTTCTGACATTTTTGCAATACATGAACACACTCCACACAGTTCAAATTGCGCTTCATTTCATCAACATAATTATTTAATTCAGCTATCGTATTTTTGTATCTGCACAGATTCATTCACTATTAATAAAAATTGTGTTCATGGGTTTTTAAGTGTCTATTTTTTGTAGCGATGTAAAAAGTGATATTGCTCACAATCTGAACTGTTATTTTAACACACCTTTAATTTGAATTTTAATGAAAATTGAAGACAAAAATGGATAATGACAAAATTGTTCACGCTCGCATAAACACATTTAGACCCTTTGTATTGAAAAATATTAAAACAAAACTCCGTTTTTTATATATTACAGTATTTATTATCTGAAGAGAAAAATTTAAATATGAAAATGTGATTAACATCAATGTTAGAGTATTTTACTATCTCTGAGTTGCTGGTTGGACATGAAGGTATGGATCTTAGGAAACAATAAAGTGACGTCGTGAAAGCAGCTCTTGAAGATCCACAAGCGACTGTGTGTTACGTTGAGTGAAGCGAGGATTGCAAAAAGCAGGACTTGACATCTGCGAGGTTTCAGGGCTAGAGCAAGGCCATAGCGAATAGTAGTTCTCCAGCAGTCGCATAATTGAAAAAAAGGGAAAGAATTATTTACGAAACATATTCAAGTGGCCCGAGGCCTCTACCAGCAGTCGCACTACACAGTAGTTACTTTCCGTAGGCGATGTCCCGCTGTTCCCCATAAAAGAAATAATGTAAAGTGGCCACTTCTATGAAGAATTTTTTTCATTCAATTTTATACCCTAGTATGTAAGGCAATCGAGGTCTTTTTAGCATTTGGTAGCCTGGAAACGTAAAAACGAGGTTCACTTCTTCCGTTCAGCAACGACATAAGTATAGTTTATCCAGATATCAGTGTTATGAAGACATAATTAGGCTAACGGAGCTTTCGTGCAGCAGTGGTGAGCCACTTGAGCCGGTGTAACTTTGAGATTGTTGAAGTGAATCATCAGGTCATGAAGTTAAAGTGCGTGACTCGCTCGGAATTCATATCTCGTTCTGGAGAATGAGACTGAGATAATGCATAAGCTATTGCATACTCGGGTTAAGATTGTGGAATCGGTTGTCTTGGTCGCATTTTATGAATAAACAAATGGACTGATTGTATACCACTAAACCGTCCCTAGACCATTTGATTACGAGTTGTTTTAAAATCTGCACTACCAAAAAGCACCCTAATCCCCTGTTCGTATGTTAGAATAAGAAATTTAACAACAAATAGATACAATACGTTTAAGGTGAGCATGGATCTATTCTCCAATCCGCTCGCTCCTACGATCTGGAGCTATTCATATAAATAGATAATTATATAACCATAGAGAACTATGCCTTTATCACATTGTGCATACCGGCGGGTTTTTTAATGGGCAAACAGCATAAATCGAGACACATTTTCAATTAATGCCGCAGGTAGAGAACCGGGGAGGCAGCGAGAAACTATGGCAAAACCACTACCGGCTTTAGTGCTAGTATGGCAAATAACGGAGATAGAAATAATAAAAGAAGTCAGTTTTTTTTTTCTGCCTTCGAACTTGTAGAAAATATTTTATAGCTAAATCCAAATTAGGCCGATTTCTTGTGTCCGTTCTGCGTTTTTTAAATATAAACCCCCAAAGAATAGACTTCTATTATGCACCTCCCACAAATAGGTATAAAAGCGTTAACACTGTTAGCGACTTTAATTACGACCAACGAGGTAACGCCAAGCGAGGGAGCTCTACAGAAGCACGCCTCACAGGGGGTACTACGAACTTTTTTGCCAAATATACAATTTTGCTGTAGGAATCCCGGAGTTCCGCAAAAAAAAACGGAAGAGAAAGCACTGAGAAACCGGCTCCTCACAAGGTAGAACAGTTAATCCTGTGGTTAACAGAACCGGATAAAGTAACAAAGGCCCTCGCAGGCAAGGAGAACGAGACACTCAGGGGAGATCCCCAGTTCGAAAGTCCTCTTGGTGTCAAGTTGGCTGAGACATGGAGGAAAATGGCAACCGCCAAAGAGTTAGACAAAAAGCCAGACATTGACCTCACACTTGAGAATACACCGGCACTACAACACGCACGTCAGAAGTTGTGGAACCTCTACACGAGATATGATCAGGCACAACAGGAACTCCAGAGAGAAGAAAAAGAACGAGACGGAAAGATAGACGAGGCCGAGAAACTTTTCCATTTGGCAGTAACTGGAGAGGAGCAGAATTTAGAGGAGGCTGAAGAACGAGCCGCTGACGTGAAGCATGGAACTCCAACATCCAGACGGCAAGAAAGGCCGCCTGTGGAAATTTAGACAGCAGCGGTGCAACGCGGACGCATGGTGGCCTCGCTGGTAAAAATCTAGTGGCGGATCTCCTTTGTCTCTGTGCTGCGGGTAGCTCGCCACAAACACCCGTCATCTGTGGGATCCCTGATTCCCCGAGCCGGAGCACCTGGGATCCCCAGCACACCGGCACCCGTAACGGGAAGGAAAACTGGAGACCATAAAGCAAAACTGCCCGGCTCCAACTGGAGCAATCGGAGCGGCGCACGGCTGGAGTCTGGTGCAGGACTTTCGTTGGGCGACCATGTCTGGATTTCGTTACACCGGAAGCGGCGGCACGGTTGAAAGGTTAACCGGCGCGCTGGGGGCGTGCGAAAAAGATTTGACTGGCGGAACCAGCTCTGGCGGGCTCAACTGCGACGGGCACAACGACAGCGGGTCCAGCACCCTCGTCTGCGCCTGCGTGGTGTATGAATTAGAAAAGGACAAACTGAAAATTACATGGCTCACAAAGCTCACCGACGGTATTGACAAACTAGCAACCGCTGAAAAAATACAGTCTAGGATTGCACACACTGAGACTCGTCTCAAAATGCTCCAGCACCGTGCGGAGGAAATTTATGAAGAGGCCAAGGCAACTTTGGGAACCGAATCTACAAATCCTGCAAAATCCGGTCAAAATCAAAATCAGAAACAAAGCCCGACAGCATCGAAGGGCAAGGCAACCACCCAAGAGGACACCACCATGAGCAAGGCTCCCATGTTAGGCTACTTCCTGCCGTGGATGCTCCTCCTCTAAAAAGAAATCCATCCAGTGAAAAGGGGAAGAAAGAAAGAGAGAAAGATGAACATCCACCGCATGCTATGCCTCCCACTGCCTGTACGGGTTAGGGTTAGGGTTAGGGTTAGGGTTAGGGTTAGGGTTAGGGTTAGGGTTAGGTAGGTTAGGGTTAGTTAGGGTTAGGGTTAGGGTTAGGGTTAGGGTTAGGGTTAGGTTAGGTTAGGGTTAGGGTTAGGGTTAGGGTTAGGGTTAGGGTTAGGGTTAGGGTTAGGGTTAGGGTTAGGGTTAGGGTTAGGGTTAGGGTTAGGGTTAGGGTTAGGGGGTTAGGGTTAGGGTTAGGGTTGGGTAGGGTTAGGTTAGGGAGGGTTAGGGTTAGGGTTAGGGGTTAGTTAGGGTTAGGTTAGGGTTAGGGTAGGGTAGGTTAGGGTTAGGGTTAGGGTTAGGGTTAGGGTTAGGGTTAGGTTAGGGTTAGGGTTAGGGTTAGGTTAGGGTTAGGTTAGGGTTAGGGTTAGGTTAGGGTTAGGGTTAGGGTTAGGGTTAGGGTTAGGGTTAGGGTTAGGGTTAGGGTTAGGGGTTAGGTTAGGTTAGGGTTAGGGTTAGGGTTAGGTTAGG
>NHOR01000269.1:0-15921 GCA_002287245.1 Trypanosoma congolense
GGGCCTATTTGACGCGCATAGTGGTTTTTCAAAATTTGCAAAAAATTGGGTCAAAAACTTTTTCAAATTTTTTGCAAACTTTTTTGTAAAAAAATATTTTTTTTGACTTTTTCGGCGAAAATTTTTTTGTTCCAAAAATGGTTGTGCGGGATTTGTTTGTCCCTAATTTCATCGAAAACGCCGAAATCCGTTTTTAAAAATGATTCAATTTCGAGCGAGAACGGGCATTTTGCGATTTTCCCAAAATTCACATTTTTTGGGCCAAAATGGCCAAAAACCGGTTTTTTTGAAAATGGTCAAAAATGTCAAAAACGCAAAAAATTCGAAAAACGCGTATTTGGCACGTATTTGTCGTTTTCGGGCCTATTTGACGCGCCATAGTGGTTTTTCAAAATTTTGCAAAAAATTGGGTCAAAAACTTTTTCAAATTTTTGCAAACTTTTTTGTAAAAAAATATTTTTTTTGACTTTTTCGGCGAAAATTTTTTTTGTTCCAAAAATTGGTTGTGCGGGATTTGTTTGTCCCTAATTTACATCGAAAACGCCGAAATCCGTTTTAAAAATGATTCAATTTCGAGCGAGAACGGGCATTTTGCGATTTTCCCAAAATTCACATTTTTGGGCCAAAATGGCCAAAAACCGGTTTTTTTGAAAAATGGTCAAAAATGTCAAAAACGCAAAAATTCGAAAAACGCGTATTTGGCACGTATTTGTCGTTTTGGGGCCTATTTGACGCGCATAGTGGTTTTTCAAAAATTTTGCAAAAAATTGGGTCAAAAACTTTTCAAATTTTGCAAACTTTTTTGTAAAAAAATATTTTTTTTTGACTTTTCGGCGAAACTTTTTTTTGTTCCAAAAATGGTTGTGCGGGATTTGTTTGTCCCTAATTTACATCGAAAACGCCGAAATCCGTTTTAAAAATGATTCAATTTCGAGCGAGAACGGGCATTTTGCGATTTTCCCAAAATTCACATTTTTGGGCCAAAATGGCCAAAAACCGGTTTTTTTTGAAAATGGTCAAAAATGTCAAAACGCAAAAATTCGAAAAACGCGTATTTGGCACGTATTTGTCGTTTTCGGGGCCTATTTGACGCGCATAGTGGTTTTTCAAAATTTTGCAAAAAATTGGGGTCAAAAACTTTTTTCAAATTTTTTGCAAACTTTTTTGTAAAAAAATATTTTTTTTTTGACTTTTTCGGCGAAAATTTTTTTTGTTCCAAAAATGGTTGTGCGGGATTTGTTTGTCCCTAATTTCATCGAAAACGCCGAAATCCGTTTTAAAAATGATTCAATTTCGAGCGAGAACGGGCATTTTGCGATTTCCCAAAATTCACATTTTTGGGCCAAAATGGCCAAAACCGGTTTTTTGAAAATGGTCAAAAATGTCAAAAACGCAAAAATTCGAAAAACGCGTATTTGGCACGTATTTGTCGTTTTCGGGCCTATTTGACGCGCATAGTGGTTTTTCAAAATTTTGCAAAAAATTGGGTCAAAAACTTTTTCAAATTTTTGCAAACTTTTTTGTAAAAAAAATATTTTTTTTTGACTTTTTCGGCGAAAATTTTTTTTGTTCCAAAAAATGGTTGTGCGGGATTTGTTTGTCCCTAATTTTCATCGAAAACGCCGAAATCCGTTTTAAAAATGATTCAATTTCGAGCGGAGAACGGGCATTTTGCGATTTTCCCAAAATTCACATTTTTGGGCCAAAATGGCCAAAAACCGGTTTTTTTGAAAATGGTCAAAAATGTCAAAACGCAAAAATTCGAAAAACGCGTATTTGGCACGTATTTGTCGTTTTGGGCCTATTGACGCGCATAGTGGTTTTTCAAAATTTTGCAAAAAAATTGGGTCAAAAACTTTTTCAAATTTTTGCAAACTTTTTTGTAAAAAAATATTTTTTTTTGACTTTTTCGGCGAAAATTTTTTTGTTCCAAAAATGGTTGTGCGGGATTTGTTTGTCCCTAATTTACATCGAAAACGCCGAAATCCGTTTTAAAAATGATTCAATTTCGAGCGAGAACGGGCATTTTTGCGATTTTCCCAAAATTCACATTTTTGGGCCAAAATGGCCAAAAACCGGTTTTTTTGAAAATGGTCAAAAATGTCAAAAACGCAAAAATTCGAAAAAACGCGTATTTGGCACGTATTTGTCGTTTTCGGGGCCTATTTGACGCGCATAGTGGTTTTTCAAAATTTTGCAAAAAATTGGGTCAAAAACTTTTTCAAATTTTTGCAAACTTTTTTGTAAAAAAATATTTTTTTTTGACTTTTTCGGCGAAAATTTTTTTTGTTCCAAAAATGGTTGTGCGGGATTTGTTTGTCCCTAATTTTCATCGAAAACGCCGAAATCCGTTTTAAAAATGATTCAATTTCGAGCGAGAACGGGCATTTTGCGATTTTCCCAAAATTCACATTTTTGGGCCAAAATGGCCAAAAACCGGTTTTTTTTGAAAATGGTCAAAAATGTCAAAAACGCAAAAATTCGAAAAAACGCGTATTTGGCACGTATTTGTCGTTTTCGGGCCTATTTGACGCGCATAGTGGTTTTTCAAAATTTTGCAAAAAATGGTCAAAAACTTTTTCAAATTTTTGCAAACTTTTTTGTAAAAAAATATTTTTTTTTGACTTTTTCGGCGAAAATTTTTTTGTTCCAAAAATGGTTGTGCGGGATTTGTTTGTCCCTAATTTACATCGAAAACGCCGAAATCCGTTTTAAAAATGATTCAATTTCGAGCGAGAACGGGCATTTTGCGATTTTCCCAAAATTCACATTTTTGGGCCAAAATGGCCAAAAACCGGTTTTTTTGAAAATGGTCAAAAATGTCAAAAACGCAAAAATTCGAAAAACGCGTATTTGGCACGTATTTGTCGTTTTCGGGCCTATTTGACGCGCATAGTGGTTTTTCAAAATTTTGCAAAAAATTGGGTCAAAAACTTTTTCAAATTTTTGCAAACTTTTTTGTAAAAAAATATTTTTTTTTGACTTTTTCGGCGAAAATTTTTTTTGTTCCAAAAATGGTTGTGCGGGATTTGTTTGTCCCTAATTTTCATCGAAAACGCCGAAATCCGTTTTAAAAATGATTCAATTTCGAGCGAGAACGGGCATTTTGCGATTTTCCCAAAATTCACATTTTGGGCCAAAATGGCCAAAAACCGGTTTTTTTTGAAAATGGTCAAAAATGTCAAAAACGCAAAAATTCGAAAAACGCGTATTTGGCACGTATTTGTCGTTTTCGGGCCTATTTGACGCGCATAGTGGTTTTTCAAAATTTTGCAAAAAATTGGGTCAAAAACTTTTTCAAATTTTTGCAAACTTTTTTGTAAAAAAATATTTTTTTTTGACTTTTTCGGCGAAAATTTTTTTTGTTCCAAAAATGGTTGTGCGGGATTTGTTTGTCCCTAATTTTCATCGAAAACGCCGAAATCCGTTTTAAAAATGATTCAATTTCGAGCGAGAACGGGCATTTTGCGATTTTCCCAAAATTCACATTTTTGGGCCAAAATGGCCAAAAACCGGTTTTTTTTGAAAATGGTCAAAAATGTCAAAAACGCAAAAATTCGAAAAACGCGTATTTGGCACGTATTTGTCGTTTTGGGCCTATTTGACGCGCATAGTGGTTTTTCAAAATTTTGCAAAAAATGGGTCAAAAACTTTTTCAAATTTTTGCAAACTTTTTTGTAAAAAAATATTTTTTTTTGACTTTTTCGGCGAAAATTTTTTTGTTCCAAAAATGGTTGTGCGGGATTTGTTTGTCCCTAATTTACATCGAAAACGCCGAAATCCGTTTTAAAAATGATTCAATTTCGAGCGAGAACGGGCATTTTGCGATTTTCCCAAAATTCACATTTTTGGGCCAAAATGGCCAAAAAACCGTTTTTTTTGAAAATGGTCAAAAATGTCAAAAACGCAAAAATTCGAAAAACGCGTATTTGGCACGTATTTGTCGTTTTCGGGCCTATTTGACGCGCATAGTGGTTTTTCAAAATTTTGCAAAAAATTGGGTCAAAAAACTTTTTCAAATTTTTGCAAACTTTTTTTGTAAAAAAATATTTTTTTTTGACTTTTTCGGCGAAAATTTTTTTTGTTCCAAAAATGGTTGTGCGGGATTTGTTTGTCCCTAATTTTCATCGAAAACGCCGAAATCCGTTTTAAAAATGATTCAATTTCGAGCGAGAACGGGCATTTTGCGATTTTCCCAAAATTCACATTTTTGGGCCAAAATGGCCAAAAACCGGTTTTTTTGAAAATGGTCAAAAATGTCAAAAACGCAAAAATTCGAAAAACGCGTATTTGGCACGTATTTGTCGTTTTCGGGCCTATTTGACGCGCATAGTGGTTTTTTCAAAATTTTGCAAAAAATTGGGTCAAAAACTTTTTCAAATTTTTGCAAACTTTTTTGTAAAAAAATATTTTTTTTTGACTTTTTCGGCGAAAATTTTTTTTGTTCCAAAAATGGTTGTGCGGGATTTGTTTGTCCCTAATTTTCATCGAAAACGCCGAAATCCGTTTTAAAAATGATTCAATTTCGAGCGAGAACGGGCATTTTGCGATTTTCCCAAAATTCACATTTTTGGGCCAAAATGGCCAAAAAACCGGTTTTTTTGAAAATGGTCAAAAATGTCAAAAACGCAAAAATTCGAAAAAACGCGTATTTGGCACGTATTTGTCGTTTTCGGGCCTATTTGACGCGCATAGTGGTTTTTTCAAAATTTTGCAAAAAATTGGGTCAAAAACTTTTTCAAATTTTTGCAAATTTTTTGTAAAAAAATATTTTTTTTTGACTTTTTCGGCGAAAATTTTTTTTGTTCCAAAAATGGTTGTGCGGGATTTGTTTGTCCCTAATTTTCATCGAAAACGCCGAAATCCGTTTTAAAAATGATTCAATTTCGAGCGAGAACGGGCATTTTGCGATTTTCCCAAAATTCACATTTTTGGGCCAAAATGGCCAAAAACCGGTTTTTTTGAAAATGGTCAAAAATGTCAAAAACGCAAAAATTCGAAAAACGCGTATTTGGCACGTATTTGTCGTTTTCGGGCCTATTTGACGCGCATAGTGGTTTTTTCAAAATTTTGCAAAAAATTGGGTCAAAAACTTTTTCAAATTTTTGCAAACTTTTTTGTAAAAAAATATTTTTTTTTGACTTTTTCGGCGAAAATTTTTTTTGTTCCAAAAATGGTTGTGCGGGATTTGTTTGTCCCTAATTTTCATCGAAAACGCCGAAATCCGTTTTAAAAATGATTCAATTTCGAGCGAGAACGGGCATTTTGCGATTTTCCCAAAATTCACATTTTTGGGCCAAAATGGCCAAAAACCGGTTTTTTTGAAAATGGTCAAAAATGTCAAAAACGCAAAAATTCGAAAAACGCGTATTTGGCACGTATTTGTCGTTTTGGGGCCTATTTGACGCGCATAGTGGTTTTTTCAAAATTTTGCAAAAAATTGGGTCAAAAACTTTTTCAAATTTTTGCAAACTTTTTTGTAAAAAAATATTTTTTTTTGACTTTTTCGGCGAAAATTTTTTTTGTTCCAAAAATGGTTGTGCGGGATTTGTTTGTCCCTAATTTTCATCGAAAACGCCGAAATCCGTTTTAAAAATGATTCAATTTCGAGCGAGAACGGGCATTTTGCGATTTTCCCAAAATTCACATTTTTGGGCCAAAATGGCCAAAAACCGGTTTTTTTGAAAATGGTCAAAAATGTCAAAAACGCAAAAATTCGAAAAACGCGTATTTGGCACGTATTTGTCGTTTTCGGGCCTATTTGACGCGCATAGTGGTTTTTCAAAATTTTGCAAAAAATTGGGTCAAAAACTTTTTCAAATTTTTGCAAACTTTTTTGTAAAAAAATATTTTTTTTTGACTTTTTCGGCGAAAATTTTTTTTGTTCCAAAAATGGTTGTGCGGGATTTGTTTGTCCCTAATTTTCATCGAAAACGCCGAAATCCGTTTTAAAAATGATTCAATTTCGAGCGAGAACGGGCATTTTGCGATTTTCCCAAAATTCACATTTTTGGGCCAAAATGGCCAAAAACCGGTTTTTTTTGAAAATGGTCAAAAATGTCAAAAACGCAAAAATTCGAAAAACGCGTATTTGGCACGTATTTGTCGTTTTCGGGCCTATTTGACGCGCATAGTGGTTTTTTCAAAATTTTGCAAAAAAATTGGGTCAAAAACTTTTTCAAATTTTTGCAAATTTTTTTGTAAAAAAATATTTTTTTTTGACTTTTTCGGCGAAAATTTTTTTTGTTCCAAAAATGGTTGTGCGGGATTTGTTTGTCCCTAATTTTCATCGAAAACGCCGAAATCCGTTTTAAAAATGATTCAATTTCGAGCGAGAACGGGCATTTTGCGATTTTCCCAAAATTCACATTTTTGGGCCAAAATGGCCAAAAACCGGTTTTTTTGAAAATGGTCAAAAATGTCAAAAACGCAAAAATTCGAAAAACGCGTATTTGGCACGTATTTGTCGTTTTCGGGCCTATTTGACGCGCATAGTGGTTTTTCAAAATTTTGCAAAAAATTGGGTCAAAAACTTTTTCAAATTTTTGCAAACTTTTTTGTAAAAAAATATTTTTTTTTGACTTTTTCGGCGAAAATTTTTTTTGTTCCAAAAATGGTTGTGCGGGATTTGTTTGTCCCTAATTTTCATCGAAAACGCCGAAATCCGTTTTAAAAATGATTCAATTTCGAGCGAGAACGGGCATTTTGCGATTTTCCCAAAATTCACATTTTTGGGCCAAAATGGCCAAAAACCGGTTTTTTTGAAAATGGTCAAAAATGTCAAAAACGCAAAAATTCGAAAAACGCGTATTTGGCACGTATTTGTCGTTTTCGGGCCTATTTGACGCGCATAGTGGTTTTTCAAAATTTTGCAAAAAATTGGGTCAAAAACTTTTTCAAATTTTTGCAAACTTTTTTGTAAAAAAATATTTTTTTTTGACTTTTTCGGCGAAAATTTTTTTTGTTCCAAAAATGGTTGTGCGGGATTTGTTTGTCCCTAATTTCATCGAAAACGCCGAAATCCGTTTTAAAAATGATTCAATTTCGAGCGAGAACGGGCATTTTGCGATTTTCCCAAAATTCACATTTTTGGGCCAAAATGGCCAAAAACCGGTTTTTTTGAAAATGGTCAAAAATGTCAAAAACGCAAAAATTCGAAAAACGCGTATTTGGCACGTATTTGTCGTTTTCGGGCCTATTTGACGCGCATAGTGGTTTTTCAAAATTTTGCAAAAAATTGGGTCAAAAACTTTTTCAAATTTTTGCAAACTTTTTTGTAAAAAAATATTTTTTTTTGACTTTTTCGGCGAAAATTTTTTTTGTTCCAAAAATGGTTGTGCGGGATTTGTTTGTCCCTAATTTTCATCGAAAACGCCGAAATCCGTTTTAAAAATGATTCAATTTCGAGCGAGAACGGGCATTTTGCGATTTTCCCAAAATTCACATTTTTGGGCCAAAATGGCCAAAAACCGGTTTTTTTGAAAATGGTCAAAAATGTCAAAAACGCAAAAATTCGAAAAACGCGTATTTGGCACGTATTTGTCGTTTTCGGGCCTATTTGACGCGCATAGTGGTTTTTCAAAATTTTGCAAAAAATTGGGTCAAAAACTTTTTCAAATTTTTGCAAACTTTTTTGTAAAAAATATTTTTTTTGACTTTTTCGGCGAAAATTTTTTTTGTTCCAAAAATGGTTGTGCGGGATTTGTTTGTCCCTAATTTTCATCGAAAACGCCGAAATCCGTTTTAAAAATGATTCAATTTCGAGCGAGAACGGGCATTTTGCGATTTTCCCAAAATTCACATTTTTGGGCCAAAATGGCCAAAAACCGGTTTTTTTGAAAATGGTCAAAAATGTCAAAAACGCAAAAATTCGAAAAACGCGTATTTGGCACGTATTTGTCGTTTTCGGGCCTATTTGACGCGCATAGTGGTTTTTCAAAATTTTGCAAAAAATTGGGTCAAAAACTTTTTCAAATTTTTGCAAACTTTTTTGTAAAAAAATATTTTTTTTTGACTTTTTCGGCGAAAATTTTTTTTGTTCCAAAAATGGTTGTGCGGGATTTGTTTGTCCCTAATTTACATCGAAAACGCCGAAATCCGTTTTAAAAATGATTCAATTTCGAGCGAGAACGGGCATTTTGCGATTTTCCCAAAATTCACATTTTTGGGCCAAAATGGCCAAAAACCGGTTTTTTTGAAAATGGTCAAAAATGTCAAAAACGCAAAAATTCGAAAAACGCGTATTTGGCACGTATTTGTCGTTTTCGGGCCTATTTGACGCGCATAGTGGTTTTTCAAAATTTTGCAAAAAATTGGGTCAAAAACTTTTTCAAATTTTTGCAAACTTTTTTGTAAAAAAATATTTTTTTTTGACTTTTTCGGCGAAAATTTTTTTTGTTCCAAAAATGGTTGTGCGGGATTTGTTTGTCCCTAATTTACATCGAAAACGCCGAAATCCGTTTTAAAAATGATTCAATTTCGAGCGAGAACGGGCATTTTGCGATTTTCCCAAAATTCACATTTTTGGGCCAAAATGGCCAAAAACCGGTTTTTTTGAAAATGGTCAAAAATGTCAAAAACGCAAAAATTCGAAAAACGCGTATTTGGCACGTATTTGTCGTTTTCGGGCCTATTTGACGCGCATAGTGGTTTTTTCAAAATTTTGCAAAAAATTGGGTCAAAAACTTTTTCAAATTTTTGCAAACTTTTTTGTAAAAAAATATTTTTTTTTGACTTTTTCGGCGAAAATTTTTTTTGTTCCAAAAATGGTTGTGCGGGATTTGTTTGTCCCTAATTTTCATCGAAAACGCCGAAATCCGTTTTAAAAATGATTCAATTTCGAGCGAGAACGGGCATTTTGCGATTTTCCCAAAATTCACATTTTTGGGCCAAAATGGCCAAAAACCGGTTTTTTTGAAAATGGTCAAAAATGTCAAAAACGCAAAAATTCGAAAAAACGCGTATTTGGCACGTATTTGTCGTTTTCGGGCCTATTTGACGCGCATAGTGGTTTTTCAAAATTTTGCAAAAAATTGGGTCAAAAACTTTTTCAAATTTTTGCAAACTTTTTTGTAAAAAAATATTTTTTTTTGACTTTTTCGGCGAAAATTTTTTTTGTTCCAAAAATGGTTGTGCGGGATTTGTTTGTCCCTAATTTACATCGAAAACGCCGAAATCCGTTTTAAAAATGATTCAATTTCGAGCGAGAACGGGCATTTTGCGATTTTCCCAAAATTCACATTTTTGGGCCAAAATGGCCAAAAACCGTTTTTTTGAAAATGGTCAAAAATGTCAAAAACGCAAAAATTCGAAAAACGCGTATTTGGCACGTATTTGTCGTTTTCGGGCCTATTTGACGCGCATAGTGGTTTTTCAAAATTTTGCAAAAAATTGGGTCAAAAACTTTTTCAGAATTTATTTTTTACTTTTTTTTTGTTGGATGTTTAATTTTTCTCTGTCTTGTTGTGATGTGTTTTTGCAAATGTATCGCATTTTTATTAGTGTGGGTTGTGTATTTCTTTTTGTACTTTGTTGGAGTGTTTATATCTTCTCACGTTGTGTCGCATTTACTAGAGCAATGGAGCTGTATACCATCCAAAATTATGCAGTGGAGAATATATTATTTCTTCACGTGCGCTTTTGTGTTGTTGTGTCATTTCTTTTTAGCTGAAAGTCTTCATTGGTATCCTCACGTGATTCTGCTAAGAGGGGTCGAAGGTAATGCTGGAATCCTAACCCTAACTCTTTCACCGCAACATCTCGATGGGTGAAGATGTCAGTGGAGGAAATAATTCTGATAGAGTGGCGGTTGTGTTGTGTGGATGATATTTGTTGTCTATTCGTATTTGGAATTTTTCTACCTTTTTTTACAGCAGCAAGAGCTGCACGTTAGTGACAACAAATTTTCGAAAAACAGTGAGACATTGTGGAGGCAGTATCCTTCTCGGATATTTTTATCAAGGTCTGCGTTGCCCGGAAAGAATGAGTTCATTCTAGCCACTTGAACACATTCTATTTTTTGTCTGTTTGCTGATTTTCCGGAAGCCACACTCATTGGTTTATCAGCTTTTGCATTGAGCCTTGCCGTCTTTACCTGTGAGAGAATTATTTGGAAGAGTTGAGGGAAAATAAAATTCGTTGAGAGTGGTACGGCGCAGGGGTGAATGTTAATTTCTGATGCGGAAGATCTCCTCTTACTGTGGTGGCAGCAGCAATATCATCAATCTCTCTTATTTTTTCGTGCAGTCGAAATCCTAGAATTCATTCTTCGCTGTCTGAAAGGCATTCATTACAAAACATTTTATGACATTCTGTTTCTTAGATGTCACTGAATGCGATCCCGTCGAAACATTGGATCTGATCGAGGCGCTTTAGCTCTTATTATTCACCAACAACGGAAAATATTTTCATTCCAAATTACAAAGAGGGAAGGAGAGGCCTACAAGGGAAAGTCTCTCACTCCAAGAATACGAGGTGAGTGCTCCTCAGTGAGATGGAGGATATTTTTCAGAGTAGGATTTCAATAGCGGAAAGACGCGTCTCATCGATTTCTTGAATCAGAAATTTTAGGATTCTCTGTCGGTGTTTCGTCAAGGGCAATTTAGATTAGCAGAGGGTGCCGAGTGATGTCAGAAAAATATGAGAGCCTTCCCCTAATGCGGCATCGATTGAGGAAAATATTCCCATTAAATTGCGGGCTATTAATGAAGGAAGAATCAACTCTCGAAGAATTGAGACTTTAGCTTCATCGCGCCAAGATATCACTGGAGGCATCCCTGAGGAAAATTATAAATTCTAATTCTTTCTTCTTGGAAGGAAGATTTCAATTTTTTTATTTTTTAGCTTTTCATTTCTTTGCATTTATTGTGAGAGTTGGCGACCGAAGTATTCAATCTATAGTGGGGAAGATTAAGGGCACTGACGCTATGGTTAGGCGCTTACCACTAAGATGAAATTATATTCTTCCAGAAGGACTTGAATGGAGGAACTAATATTTCATCATGTGTCCTCTTGTGGAGATGTGTAATGACATGTGAAATGTTGACATTGACACACTCACATGCTTCTTGTAGTGAGAATCAAACCCAATGCTCGAGCCCTAAACCCCACTCCAACATCTCAATCGGTGATGGTGTTCTGATTCTGAAAAGGACTGATGAAAAGCGGAATTTGTTGCGATAATGAAATTTGTTTTGGATGGAATTTATTGTTCTTTCCGATTTGATATTTTTATGTCTTTTTTCTCTCGGCGAAAGCTGAACATTAGTCACACTAAAATTTCTAAAAATAGCGAGACAATGCGGACACAGAATCCTTTTCCCTTGAGATTATTATCAGAACTTAATCTTCTGTAAGAAGGAATTCATTCCAGCTACCGTAACTGATTCTAATTTTTGTCTGCTTGGCGATTCTTCATCATTCCAAATTTTGGAAAACCACACTCGCTGGCGTGTCAGCTTTTTCATTGAGCAATGAAATTTTTTTCTGTGAGAGAATCATTCGAAGGAGGCGAGGAAAAATATATTTTTTGGAGCGTGATAAAGCGTGTGGAAATTTGTTGGATTCTGAGGCGGAAGATCTCCTTCCACTCTGGTGAGAGCAGCAATAGCATCAATCCCTTTTATTTTTTCGTGCCGTCGAAATCCTAGAATTCATTCTTCGCAGTCTGAAAGCTATTCATTGCAAAAAATTTAATGACATCCTGTTTCTTAGATGTCACTGAATGCGATCCCGCCGAAACATTGGATCTGATCGAGGCGCTTTAGATCTTATTATCCACCAACAACGGAAAATATTTTCATTCCAAATTGCAAAGAGGGGAGAGAGAGACCCACAGGAAAGAAGTCCGCCTTCCAAGAATACGAGGTGAATGCTTCTCAGTGAGATGGAAGATATTTTTAAGAGGAGAATTTGAATAGTGGAAAGACGCGTCTCATCGATTTCTTGTGTGATGGAATTTATGGAAATTATGGTGTTTCGTCAAAGACAATCTAGATCAACGAGGATTCCGAGTGATGTCAAAACAATGTGGGAAATTGCTTCCAAAACTGCGTCACCTGAAAAAATATTCTCAGCTTGTTGATTATGAAGGAGGAGGTAATCAGAAATCTCGATCACTCGCGATATTAGCCTCATTGTGCCAAGATATCACCAGAGTCATCCTTGAGAAAAAATGAAAATTCTAATTCTTTTTTTCTTACGTAGATTAAAGAAATGATAATGAACTTTGCGCTGGTGGCACTGGTGTTGTGCGTGGGAGTTAGGAGCCAGCATCACAGCGAAAACGAATTCAATTTGTTCTGCGGAATTCTGGAGGAAGCGGACCGCATGGTTACGGATGTAACGGATTACGCAAACGACGAAAACAAGGACAGGGAAATTGTGAAATAAATGGAAGCGCTTTGCAATGCAACGACAGATGACGTGGATGATTTTCGAAAGATGCTGTGGGTGACGAAGAAATTTCTCGAAAACACCCGTCTCCACGGACGCGAAGAATCGACAGGAGGCCCATAAAGAAATTGAAAATCTCATCACTGAGGGGGAGAGAAAGATTCCAGATAACCGAGAGCTCGCGTATAAGGCCAGTAAAGAAAAAGATGAGGGGATACGGACGGCTGTTGGGGATGATAGTGTGAGTGTTTTTGTCGATAACGAAAGCGACTAAAAGTTGTGGGAACGGAGAAAAAGCGGCCGGAAAAAAAACTCTTTTCAACGACCTTTTCTGCGTGTGTATGGGAGGGTATTGAGTCACGTCAACCAAGCCACCCAAAAATTTGGTTACCGAAAAGTTGGAAGGATAATGGTGAACTCGGCGAATGGAAACAAATCAAGTCCGGGTCCGGTAGTCTAAAAGCCATTAAGTCTTTCACCGAATTTCTCGAGAAGAATGGACAATCTGTGCAGAGGATAAATTTTGGCTGAAAAGAAAAAATCAGGAAACATGCTGTTTTGCTGAAAGAGTATGTGAGGACGATCGGGAAGGGAGCGGAAAAGAATGAGGACGAAAAGATTTTCGGACGCAGTGGGAAAAGTACGAATCGATGTGAGGTTAAAGAGTATGATGGGAGTGGGGATGAAGCTCCAAGTCCGGACCATACAGAGAAGAAAACGAAAGCATCTGCGGTGATTACAGCGCGACTCTTAAAAAACATAAAGAAATCTCCTGGCACACCCAATTCGTAAGCTATTACACCAAGAGGCGGGAAGCGAAAAATGTCGAGGAAAATATTCTCATAAATCGAGCAGACCTTCTCCTTTTCAAAAGCAAAGTGTGAGGCGCGTACGATCGCGAAAGTGGGGCTGGGAAGGACAACCTCGACAACACGAATATTTCCATTCTTTTTGATAGGGGAAAAAACTCTTTACCAACCTCCTCTTTATCTATTTGTGATTCTCAAAAAAATACCACAAAAAATATCACAGGAAATTTTTGTGTGCACGAAAAAAATATGATATCACTATGAATTGATTTACTCACCTTTTCTCCTCTCCATGAAGTTATGGAACAAAAAGAATACAATGTCAGAAAAGAAGGAATGAGAGCAGGAGTTTATCGAGGTGTCGAATCAAACCACACAGGCAAATCAGCCCTCGCAACCGGTCAGTGTGGTGATGAAGAAACGAGAGACGGCATTATGGTCGGCATTGCCTAAAAACAGTTGGAGGATTCCAATAAATGTGATGATCAAAGAGGGGAGGCTGTGAAATATTTCGTCATGGGAAATGAGGAACCAGTGCGGAACGAGGCGCCCGCCGAGGCAGCAAATCAGAGCGCACAAGACCCTCCCCGCAGCCGCCGAGCAACCTGCGTGGTGTAAATAAAAATGGAGAATGATGCGAGGCGGAAAAGGACATCGAAGGAGAGTTCGAGAGCCGTCCCTATGCGGCGCGAATGACTCATGAGATAGAAAAAGGAAGAGACGCTGGAATGATCGTATCGGATGAAATCTGAGGAGGAAATCAGCAGCAGCCCAACTCGTCCTCTTCCCTATCCCGCTCAGGCAAAATCCCTCCAAAACGCATTCTATAACTGAATAATATTTTTGTACAAAACACATAAGACAACGTCATAAAAAATTACAAAATTCAAAACTGATAAAAGGCACCTTAAGAAATTTTATTTCGTCCATTCTTATTGGTGAGGGTGAGAGTTACAGAGCGACAGTTTAGCGGCGAAAATGTGAGGGATGGAGAAGGCAGTTAGGATGGCACTTAGGAGCCCGAAAGAGGCTGAAAAAAAATAACAATAAAAATCATCATGACGTTCTCTTGTGCCTTCTCAGTGCGGTACTGCCGGCATGAAAGGAAAACGGTGGAATGGCGGAATGGCTCTAGCGCCCCTCATTTTTTTTGGCCAGAATGGTGAGTCTTTCGAGAGATGCCTCACAGAATTGGCAGGCGAGTATCCACAGCGTGGAACTCGCAAAAATTGGGTGCTCTCTGACAAGCCTTTCGATTCGCATCACCTAGGGAAATCCATTCGAGACGCTCTTCTCTATCTCTGCACGATCGGATCGGCAACAGCTTCATTCTCCCGGGCCACAATGAAGTGTTCCGGGGAAAATCGAGGGGGCTAAATTATCGGCCGTGATAATCTTCAAGACTGGGCCTCCTGTGGTCATGGTGAGGGCAATTCCAGAGTGGCAGCTGATAGCACCGGTGCCAGTTCTCCAGCCATCTTTGACCAGAAGATCTGGAACCAATATTGGGCGCGCCTTAGACAATTCCGCCTCCATTCTCGGAAATCGGACGACAGGCAGATTGACCGGACAGTCCTTTAAACATCTGGAGGACTCAGGACAGGTGCGAGCGCGTATCTGTGCGCTACGACGTACGACTTGAATCAAGCCGAGAAACTCCTCAGCTGTGGAAAGCCTTAGAGTGCTAAATGGAACCATCGGAAATGGAAGAACCCGAGGCCACTTCAACCAAGTCTGTAACCACCAAAAACACCATCCAAAGACGAAATGGGCGATCGCAAAGAAACCTCCAAGACTCTTCAACAACTCAGTCACACTTCGAACCGAAGCTCCACCCCCATACACGACTGAGAGCCATCCCATTTCCCATTCCTCTGAAAAGGAAACCAGCTCCACGATCCTTTCATCCCTCCGACACCTCCAGGTCCCCTTCATAAACTGACATAACCCTCTTATCCGCCCGTTCACTCCTTGGGCCCGCCTTCCACCTCATTGACAGCCCATGCCCCCACCCTTCATTCCTTCCCCATCCCTCCAACGGGTTAGGGTTAGGGTTAGGGTTAGGGTTAGGGTTAGGGTTAGGGTTAGGGTTAGGGTTAGGGTTAGGGTTAGGTTAGGGTTAGGGTTAGGTTAGGGTTAGGGTTAGGGTTAGGGTTAGGGTTAGGGTTAGGGTAGGGTTAGGGTTAGGGTTAGGGTTAGGGTTAGGGTTAGGGTTAGGGTTAGGGTTAGGGTTAGGGTTTAGGGTTAGGGTTAGGGTTAGGGTTAGGGTTAGGGTTAGGGTTAGGGTTAGGGTTAGGGTTAGGGTTAGGGTTAGGGTTAGGGTTAGGGTTAGGGTTAGGGTTAGGGTTAGGGTTAGGGTTAGGGTTAGGGTTAGGGTTAGGGTTAGGGTTAGGGTTAGGGTTAGGGTTAGGGTTAGGGTTAGGTTAGGGTTAGGGTTAGGGTTAGGGTTAGGGTTAGGGTTAGGGTTAGGGTTAGGGTTAGGGTTAGGGTTAGGGTTAGGGTTAGGGTTAGGGTTAGGGTTAGGGTAGGGTTAGGGTTAGGGTTAGGGTTAGGGTTAGGGTTTAGGGTTAGGGTTAGGGTTTAGGGTTAGGGTTAGGGGTTAGGGTTAGGGTTAGGGTTAGGGTTAGGGTGGGGTAGGGTTAGGGTTAGGGTTTAGGGTTAGGGTTAGGGTTAGGGTTAGGGTTAGGGTTAGGGTTAGGGTTAGGGTTAGGGTTAGGGT
>NHOR01000534.1:0-10001 GCA_002287245.1 Trypanosoma congolense
AACCCTAACCCTAACCCTAACCCTAACCTATTATTCAAAAAGAAAAAGAAAAAGAAAAAGAAAAAGAAAAAAAAGGAAGAAAACCCTAACCCTAACCCTAACCCTAACCCTAACCCTAACCCTAACCCGTACAAGCAGTGGAAGGCAGAGCATGCGGTGGTTGTTAATCTTTCTCTCTCTCTCCCTCTTTCTTTTTTTGTTGATTTCTTTTAGATGAGGTGCGCCCACGGTAGGATGAAGGGAGGGATGACTGCGGCGCTCATGGTGCTGACTTCTTGGGCGTTCACTTTGTCGGCTGTGACTGATGGATTTTGATTTTGACTTTTATTTTCTGCTTGTTGTTCGGGTATGGATTGCTCGAGTTCCAATGCCATTTTGGCCTCTTCGTAAATCTCTTCGGCTTGGGTTTGGAGCATCCTGAGGTGCGTTATATCATGCTGGGTGTTCCGTGAGGCGTTTTCAAAATTTTCAAGGAATTCAAGACCGCTTCGGACCTTGTTCGGCCATTTAAGGGTTTTCCAGGCTGTTTCGTCCTTTCCATAGAAAACGCAGATGCCTATGTTGCTGGCCGTGTCGGCCCCGGTGCAGCCGCTGTTGATGTCGCTTTGCGCGGTTTTTCCGAACATCCCGGGGTAGCGCCCGCCGCTGGTCTTGCCGCCCAGTTCTAAGGCAGCGAAAAAAGTGTTGAGGGCCGCTCGCACGCGGCCGGAGGTTGCGACCCCGTTCCCGCCTGGGAGCTTATCGCAAGCCGCCTTAATTGCCTCCCATGCGGCTCCCTCCGCGGCGGTGGCGATGTTGCCGTTAGTCGCCCAAGCGGCAAGGCTCCCTCCCGGAGCATCGGCGCCACATTCGGTACCTGCCGCACCGTTTGAAGTGGTTGCTTCCTTTCCGCACATGCATAAAAAATCCGTAATTAAATCATCTCCAGCTTCAGTTCCCTTGGTGTTTTGGTTGGCTCCACAGGTCTGTGTCCGCGTGCTGCTCCTAACAGCGTGGGGTGCTCCAATTGCCTCGCGGAAATTCCTTTCGATGTCTTCGATCGGTGCGGATTTGTTGCGGGTCGTCATGTCGTGGATAATTTTTTCCATTTTCTGCTCAATCCTTCGAATTTTGCTTTGAGCCGTTCTCACCGCCCCTTTTCTCGAAGAGAGTTTCTTAAACTCTGTTCCATCCTTGACCCGCCCCACGGCCACGCGCCACCGGTTCCAGTTTGTCTCCATGTTTCCATTTTTGGTTTTGAAGTTCTCGGTAACTTTTGATGGATCTTCCCTTCCCATAACCTCTGAAAACCACTCGTCATCACCGAGGGAGGCGTTGATTACATCAACTTCGCCTACTATTTTTTCAACTTCGCTCCTTTCATACAGGGAATTCGGGGGGGACTTCACTGCTTTGTATATGTTGCATAGGACGCTGAAATGGTGTGCGTTTTGACCAGGGGTCCCCGCTGGCTTGGTCGGTTTTAATTTAAGGAAAAATAAAATGGCGAATAGTATTCCAGGGGTGCGGTAATTCATTTTCGGCGCTTCCTTTGAACACACAAAGAAAACTAACAACGTCTTAGCAGATATGTAGGTTAGTACATAGCCCAATTAAGTTGCAGGATACTGGCTTACTGTAGAGCAGTAAGCCACTACATCCTTTGGTGGAACGCAGGTCTTTTCGGGATTGTTGAATAAGGTTTCCTAGCTTCAATAATGCAAATATCAACTATTTAACGCACACGCAGCGTTTATTTAAGTTGTCTTAAAACTGTGTCCTCAATTTTCAGGATAAACACCACAATATTAATAACCCACAATCAGCTCCAAAATAACGGTCACCGCATTCGGCATATGTAAATCTCCTTTCCTTTAAATGTTTCTATCCACCTAGAAATCATTTACTGCACTTATTTCTCAGCAAAGTAAAAAAATTTCACTAAAAGCACTCAATTGCCCACCTCCACAACACACCCTTACAAAACCGTTTGAAAGTTGATTCATTCACGGCGTCAAGTACTTGCAATGAAATTCTCTTTGATATGCCTTTTGAATATAGCAGTTTACATCTGCCTTATATACGGTTCAAGGCAACGTTATAATTATAATACTATACCTTCTGTGTATTACCGCCCTTGTAGACTGTCCTCCTTGATAACTACATCGGGATAAATCTTCAGATTTTCCTTCCGGTAAATCAGCTTGGTACATGACTAAAATAAAATTTTCACCAGTATTGTGGCTACCCAATAGGCCAACAATACTTCGAGCTCCCCTACGTGCTTACTACATACGACGATCCTCACCGTAAAGTCAATTCGTAAGAAAAACGACAGAAACACTTTGAGTTGTGTATATAATTGAAATCTACTTTCCAACGCATGTAGGAAAAAGTTAAAATAACTAAACAACACACTTAAACAATAACAATTAGTCACTCACATGAATCACAGATATATTTTTCGCATTACTAATTTAAAGTCAGTATATTCAATAACAATTCACAGCTTTATCTAGGCAATACCGTATCGTTGTCATTCTACTTATTAAAATCGATCTTATTTAAAACATCATTCTAAACATTCAGTATAATCGTCCGTGGATCGGAAATCAATACTTTCGACATTTGCGAAATGTGAACTTTTCAACGCATGAAAATAATGCCAAAAAATGGCAATCCAATATAGTGTCAAAACCTATGAATCTCCTACAAAATATTAATTTTTTCCATCGCATCACAAATGCAGCATATTTTTATACACACACACTTTCATTCACAACCCGTAACAAAAAAAAAAAAGACAATGCGATGGGTATTATTATTATTAAAAAAAGATACGCTAAACTATAAATTGTGTGATTATTAATGTTCTTGTGTTGTTTCTAACTCTCTGAAGGAAAGTTAGAAACACTTCAAGCCAACGCAGTCACCTCAAAAAAGAAAATCAGTCATTAACGTAGAGAAACTTCCCAAACTTCACTCTAGTATAAATCACATTACATTTAATTGTGTTTTTCCTGAAACAAATTCGCATAACTAAATAATATAACTGTAATTCTCCAATTAGTTGATGGTGAGATAACGTAGAGAGCTTTAATACTTCGTGAATAAACTTTAGGTTGTTTTTTTTTTGTTCCAAAAAGGTCATATCATTGTGCTATTCAACCTGTGATAGTAAAATCCTAATCATATCACACACTGCCTCTCATGTCTGTAATGAAAATAAGCAATAGAAAGTTATGCTCTACTATTTTTCCTTGATGCACGCAAACTAGAATGCATGTGGGTATGGGTGACTTGAGTTAGTTTTCCCGTGAGACTTCCGACATTCCTGCAATGAGTTAAAAACAATTCACGCAAGCGCCACTTGATATTTTCATCAGCTTTTATCATCTTTTCTTGTTTTCCAAAAAAGAAAAAGAAAACATCCCATAAATATTTCAATAATTAACACTTCTTTATCTGCTCCATTCTCCCACAAAATATTATTACATAAATGGCACTCAATCCTCGAAACTACGGTTATAAGTTACACGATTGGTTGATGAATCTTCACGGATACCAATTCTATTAACTAAATGAAATATAATCGTGAAGTTGTAACTGACTCTGCAAACGAATTTACAGTGATTAGTCTTGTACGTTGGGAGGATCTTGTAACGATATCATTCTCCCAGGTAGTTGCTTGAAGAATCAATTATAAAGTGCCGACTAAAAACCTGAAACACTCATTATACACACTCACACAAGTAACGAAAAATAAAACAATACGAAGTGGTGTATATTACTACCTTCAGTACACACTCAACTGCAATGTGCGTGTATAAACCAATTAGGTTGTCTGCCTCGTCTCATATTTGGCTCCTTAAAAGAGAGCAGAATACAATTCAAACCAACGCGATTGGTCGGAAGCAATGCTACTTTTTCCACGATGAAAAACAATCACACATACACATACACAACAATCATAAACTGTACAATTCCTAAAAAAGAAAAGAATTTAGAATTTTCATTTTTTTCTGTGATGCATTTTTTATGGGTGATACCTTGGCGCGATGAGTCTGACATCGCCAGTCTTCAAGAATGTTGACACCCTCTTCCTTAATGGACTGCGAGCCGTGTATTTTTTTCCTTCAGTCGGCTCTGTGTTTTAAGAAGGCTTCTCACATTTTTTCCACATCACTCGTAATCCTCGATTGACATAAATTGCCTTTGACGAAACACCATAATTTCAATAAATTCCATCACACAAGAAATCCATGAGATACGTCTTTCCACCATTCAAATTCTCCTCTGAAAAATATCCTCCATCTCACTGAAAAGCATTCACCTCGTATTCTTGGAGAGCCGGCTTCTTTCATTGTAGCCCTCTCTCTTCCTCTTTGCAATTTGGAATGAAAATATTTTCCGTTGTTGGTGAATAATAAGAGCTAAAGCGCCTCGATCAGATCCAATGTTTCAGCAGGCTCGTATCCAGTGACATCTAAGAAACAGTATGTCCTTAAATTGTTTGCAATGAATGCCTTTCAGACTGCGAAGAATGAATTCTAGGATTTCGACTGCACGAAAAAATAAAAGGGATTGATGCTATTGCTGCTGCCACCACAGTAGGAGGAAATCCTCCGCCTCAGAAATTAACGTTCAGCCCTGCGCCGTACCACTCTCAACGAATTTTATTTCCCCTCAACTATTCCAAATATTTCTCTCACAGGCAAGACGTCAAGGCTCAATGCAAAAGCTGATAAAACAATCAGTCTGGCTTCCGCAGAATCAGCAAACAGACAAAAATAGAATGGGTTCAAGTAGCTAGAATGAACTCATTCTTTCCGGGTAACGCAAACCTTGATAAAAATATCCGAGGAGAAGGATGCTGCCTCCACAATGTCTCACTGTTTTCCGACAAATTGTTGTCACTAACGTACAACTCTTGCTGCTGTAAAAAAATGTAGAAAAATTGCAAATATGAATAGACAACAAATTTCATCCACACAACACAACCGCCACTCTATCAGAATTATTTCCTCCACTGATTTTCCATGGAAGGACCATCAACGCTTTTATTTTCCAGATTCGTTCCATTCTAGTTCCTTTCACGCCTTCCTAACAAAAATATGAAAAAAGAGGAAAGAAAAATCATGGAGAAGCGCGTGTTTATCATGGGGTGGCTGGCTTATGGTGATTTTATTTTTTGGATTAATTTTTACATCGAGAAGGCGGCACCGAGGAGCCTAAGGGGCTGAGTTAAAGAAGCTCCGTTTTGGTGGTTAGACAAGAGCGGAAGCGGTTGCGTGGTGGATGTGGACCCTGAGTGTTGCGAAGTTCCTTGTGGATTGTGTCCTGTTTGGCCAGGTGGTACGTCTCCAGTCTCCCTGCGGGCCCGTCCTCTGGAGGACACGGTGGAATTCCCTTCTGTGTGTATGTCATCCGTGGTTATGAGGGCGTCGTATAAAGTCTGCCACCATTGTGGGGATTTATTATTATTATCCTCTCTCCCGCACCAGCTGCCGTAGTTCACGCAGACGGCCCCGTCTCCAGTGCAAGAACCGGTGTAACCGTACCCCCGTGCCCAGCTTGGGCTTCTATGCTCTCCAACATTCAGTTTTTCCAGCAAAAAAGTCTTATTTGCTTCCCCATTATTCCGTCCTTGCAAACACGGTTTGACCACAGTATTCCACGTGGCATTTAGGTGCTTGATAGCCTCTCCGTTCCCGTTGTGGCTGTTTTTGTGCCACCCGTGGTTGTTGTTATTATGACATCTATTCCCATCTTCACATCCCAAGTCCGTCGCATTCTTTCCACATAATGTTGCGGTACCGTCGTAGAGGTGAGTGAACGGGTACCCACCTGACCCCATAGTGCACATGCAGAGCATGTCGTGTGGGATGGACCATCCAGGATAGTCTTTCCCGTCGCTATGCCTGCAGGTCCCACAAGAGTTTTCGCGGTTTAAGGGCTTGTGGTACTCCTCTGGCAACTTTTCCATTAGTTTTTTGATATCCCCTTCCCCACTCTCATTTCCAAAAATGGCTTGCGCCAAAGCCTCCTTTGCTTTTGGGTTGTTTGTCGTTTGCCATTTCTCCACTGCTGCCCCAAGAAGCCCGCAGAGCACGTCATGTTCGTTCTTATTGTGGTGCTTCTCATCTGTGCTTGCCCCTCCAATCCCCATCACCACGCACACAACCATCCAAAACCACATCCCCTTCATCCTCCCTGATCCTTATCCTTATCTCTCTCTTTACTACAACAGAAAAGCAATCTGTAAAAAGAAACCTATTCATTTGCGCTAAAGGAGCAAGGAAGGAGAGGGAGAACTTTACCCTTGGAAATGAGGTATGATTGAGGATAAAAAGGTACTCTAGAAAGACACTTTCTTTTTTGAGGTGATTCATTTCTTTCTAAGCAGGCTCTTCGGGACACTGTGTCAAATCGCATGGGAATAAATTGTATTTTGAAAGGATTTTCGAGGACACACGCAGATTCTCAAAGTGGAGGGTCCGATGGGCATATGGACGACACAAAAAAAATCCTTGAAAACATTTTTTTTCGTTTTATTTTTTAAATTTTATCAAGCTTGTCCGCAAGCGATTTCTTGAGGGTTAATCTTCTTTATAAGACCATTTCTTTTTTGTTTCTCCTTAAATTGTAAACTATCCTCCTTGAGAGAAAAAGATAAGAAGCATTCACTTAATTTGAAAAATAATTTTAAGGGTTCATGTGTATTTTAGAGATGGGTTACACAAATGAGTCGCAAATTTCCAGAAATACTTTCGTGCTCCTGTTGAGGTTGTCTTAGTGACTACATTTCGTATAACTATAATTCGCACGTTTCACATTTTCACCTACATACAAATATTTGTGACGGTTATACAGAAAAGGTGAAAGCATAAAAATGTTTCCGGCCGCGTCCCCTTCACCAGTCAGATCGGCTTTCCCACACGCCTTGTCCCTCGCCGCTACCTTCTTCAGGGCGCCGTTTCCCTTCTCACCCCTTTTCCTCCTTCCTCTCCGAAAATGACTTTATTGAAAGCGGCGTCGGCTTCAAAAAAACCTGATACCAAAAAGTTGGATTAAACCCCACACACCTCACTCTCACACCTCACAATCATACTTTGTACAATCAGTTAATTAATCTTCCCGTATGTATATTCTGAAAGATGAATAGAGACATAAATGAAATTGAAATGAGGTGTGGGTGAAATAATATTGGAATATCCGCCTGGAAAGGCTTATCCCCCTCATCAGTGCCACACAAAAAGCGGCTTGTACTCAGAAGTATTGAATGTGGAGTAATGAAAAAGCTATATACATTTTCAAAGCTACAGTTCATTCTGATGAAATGTACATATTTTTTGTGTATTCAAAATAAGACACAATAAGGGTTCGTAACATTGAGTACATGAGATCAGTTCTAGTGAATTGTTATTCTAGAAAAAGAGTTTCCAAAAGATGATAAACCATAAAGTAAAGATTCTACACAAAAAGGGAATGACATATTCTCACCAGAGTCATCAGCAATTCTATCGGGCTTGAGCAGCACTTGATACTGGTAAATGTTATCAAAGAACGTGATGATGTTTTCCTGAAGAATGCCCGTTGTGAAACCCTGTGGATATTCCACTTCTACTCTCTGTGATAATAAAGTGTCAGGGGAACTGTGAATATAAATAATTTCGCAGTGCACGTTGGGGACTACATACTCCCATCCCAGAAACTCATTGTCCATTCTCTCCCAAAACGCTTTAAGTGTTAGCGCGTTCACACAGTTTGGACGCTGTGTTAAATCCGTCACAATCTTAAGTAGTACGATAGTGTGCTTCCTCATCTGCTCCTTTACAAAGAAGAAGGCATCCACGAGCGGGAAAAATGATTTGGAAACGTAGAGCGTCCTGAAGTCAATGTTTCTCTTATTCAATCCTGTGGCGCTGCAGGAGACCATCGAGAGCGTGTTGAACTTCACAATTTTTCCTACCCTTTTTAAAGCGCTCCCGCGCCTACTTGACGCACCCCTCCGCGGTAGGTGCATGAGTTGCGACACCATGTGCGTAAAGCGCATGGTGTCAACTAAATCTTCCAGCAATTTCTGCAGGAAGAAATAGTGTGTTATCCATTTAAACTTTAAACTTTCATTATAATGCTTATTTTTTATTACAATTAAAAATGCACGCGATAACATATCTCTCGATATGTTATCGATGCAGACCTCATATGGTCTACATGCCCAGTCTCCAAGGGTCAAAATCCCCTGCTGGCGCATGACCCGGGCGCTTTCCAGAAGATCATCCCTCAGTGAGGAAGCATTTGCGTGGAAAGAATTCATTATCCTTCCGTGATGCGCTTCACTTTGGAGATAGTCTCTTGGCCTATAGAGGAAGTCCTCGAGGCTAACAAAGCACTCCGGGTTTAGTCCGAATGAGTCATTGTAATACATAACGAAGAAATCAAAAGCACCAACACCCCGCAGGTCGTGGAAGTTTTCACGAAGGATCCTTCTAATCTTGGTATCCAAAGTCCAGGTTGTTTGGATTCCCCAACTTCCACGAGCATGTGTTCAGTGTTCATCTTTGCGCTGATATTTTTTACTACTCAAAATTTCAAAACTATACAAGAAACCTTTAATATCGCAATGTGTGATCAATGGGAATAATATGAAAATATAATTATTGCTAAAGGCTTTAGTTTATGCAATAAGTGTTGCAATTTGAACATATGAATCAAAAGTAACTTGTCGTTTGCACGCGAGCAAAAGTCCTATTTGTAAAACTCTCAGAAAAAACAATCATATTTTGTACGATTCGTTAATTAATCTACACAGTTGTAAATTACGGTAACTAATAAGGAACATAATCGTAAGTGTGAAATGAGTTTGTTCGGAATGACGTGAGTGTATCTTCAGTTTAGAATAAAATGGACTGCGTTTTTTACCTACCCATCTCTGATCCATACGCGACTGAAGCGTTCTAAGTGGCTAGCTAAAATCCTAATGCAATAAACCCTTCACACACTAAACAATAAGATTTATTAAATATTATTTTTCACGACAGTTAAGTACGACATGTGTGGTATCATAAATTACTTTCCTCTATTTCTTCTTACTTTAAATTTCCCTACAAAGAATACCTGAAAGAAAGTCAAAAGAACGTACCTTATATGCAAAAAAAAATACCTGCTTCTCATCCCACTAAAAAAATAACACTCATGCTCAGAAATAAATGAGATACTCTTTTGGTATTCATCAAAAAAATTAATGACTATACGTTTTTTTCTTCATCTTAACATTTTGTTTCTACCGCACAATAAACCTAAAAATCATTCACTCACCACTTCGGCTTCATCCCGGCATGATTCCCTTTTACAATATACAAAACTGTTCTTAAAAGGCATAGTTCAAAAATTACTAAATTTTCGCCTCTATATTAAAATCATTTTTAATTTACACTGTTCAAAAAACTCAATGAAAGAAAATCCGCATAAGTATTTCCTCATTTACATTATCCTCAATGTCCATTAAATTCATATGTTCATGTCCGTTTGTTATTTTCATCATTGTAGTTTGACAATGTAATGTAAAGTGTGTTAAATTCACTAAGTTATGACCCACTTTATCTTCCTTGCCATAATCTACTTCGCCACTATTACATTCTTTGAGCATAACTGATAAATTGTGAACTGTAAAAATAACAAAGGAGAAATTTCCTTCTAATATACCTACAATCAAAAGATAGTTATACGTTCATCCCTAAAAAAAATTATCCCAATACAGAACACACCTCTAACACATATAATACAATACCTATATACTACATTCTTCCAGGCTTCCAAGTAAAATCAAAACCAAGTGACACTAAACACAATGATAATAATAAACTAAATACAGGTGGCAATAATAACAAAATGCCACAAATATAACTCTCACCTAAAACATCAAACTATAAGATATATTTCCCACAATTAACACGAACACTACCTACACAAAACACAAAAAAATAAATAAGTATATAACAGAACAAATAACCAAATAA